>VZZY01007600.1:0-14710 GCA_013400335.1 Eurystomus gularis
TGATTCTGTGATTCTGTGACCCATGTTAGCGTTTGACAGTGTCTCATATCTCAGTACTGGTCAGCCTACTTTAAATCTGAAAAATCTTGGTTTTTCAATGGTGAGCTAGGAAAAAGAGTAGCAAAATTTCCTAGTGTGTAGTAGATTCATCACATATAACAATATGTGATTAATATATTATAGTTATGACCTATATCATAACTATAATAATCATATTTATATTATAGTAGCAAAGTTTGGTATTCAAGAAGAAAGAGAAGAGAGGGAAGGGAATGAGGAAGAGGAGGAGGAAGAGAGAACAAGACAAATAAAGAAAAAGAAAAAATAAAAAGAAAACTAAATCTTTAGAAATTAGGAAAAGGAAAGGAAAAAAGGAAAAGAAAAAGAAAAAGAGAAGAAAAAAAAAGAAAAAGAAATAGAAAAAAAGAAAAAGAAAAAAAGAAAAATAACCTTCTGCTTACTATTAATATTTTTAGAAAAGGTACAGCTCCATATTATTCTTTACTTTTGCTTTTTTTTTACTGATAGTTCCCAGACTATGTTCTGCTGTTTTGTCAGATTACTAAAATTCTTTACAACTTGTCAGTGTATAGCTCAGAAAATGTTCCTTCTGCCTGTGTCTGCACACTGATGTGCCCTTTCTGAATAAAAAGACCTGCAGCTTACAGCTTGAGAGAAGACCTGGTGGAAATAAATATTTTAAAGGCAATAATTGGAAAAATTTAGTAAAGCTGTATCAGGGAGCATCTTAACAATTAGAAACTTCAGAAAGTTGTAGCTTGCAGCAATACAGTTATCATATATGAACAGCTGTTCAGATTTTCACTAAATTATCACAAAAATTAGAATGAGTCTCTTGAGAAAAGTTGGCCTGTTCAGCATTAAGCATCAGCATTTTCTTTGTCTTTCATAAATTCAAACAGTAGCAGCCTTGAAGCACCAGGTCTCTCAATCAAACCCAACTGACCGAAGACAGTGAAAGTTTACTTAGAAAGCAGCAAGTAGAACTGTAAAACACTGATTTACGGATTAAAGATACATCACATTGTTTCACTGACTTTGAAAAAACCAAAAATTTCTGAACTTCACCTTTTTCACTTATCTATTCTTCAGTTTTAACACTCAACTGTCCAAATTGTTAATTGTAACTAAATTGTCTCAGTATTAAAATCTTCTACCTCCCCTAACAAATTTACCAGCGCAACTTGACTTAAGCAACATTTTTCATTACTTACTAGTTTGTCAATGTTTTGAGGGGTTTTTTTATGTAAATAAGATTTAAAGTATGAGTTATTTTTTTATGAATTCTCCTTTACTGTACTGGTGGTATTACTTACTACAAGTAGTAAGTAATCTGATTTGCCATATATAACAATTTGTCTTAGTCCAACTTTGTCTTTTACTGAGAGAATGACAATATGGAAGGGATACCTTAAGCACACTTGTGAATTATGAATTCACAAGACCTTGTCAATATTCTGTTTCATAAATATTTTCACAAAGAAACCATCATCTAAAATCTGAATACAGTTATTTTACTTCTCTCAGGGTTTATAACCTACAATGATTATGGTATTTTTCTTTAACATATAATACTTTTTAATGCCTTTGTTTAAAAAGTAAATTTTAATCTTCTTTTATCAAGTCTTTGTGAGTAAACATTAGACTGATACAAGCTCTTCAGCAAATATTTAATACTGTAATACAAACTTGCAGATATTTTTCCATCTAACAAATTCCCAAATCACAATTTGAGTCATCAAAGCAATGCATGAATGAGTAGAAGTTATATGCTGCATTCTCCCAAAGATCTACTGTACTGCTAAAATAGCCTAGATAGCATGAGGAGACCAGTAGAAAGCTGCTTTTTTCTCTCTAGAATTTAGGAGTGTTAATTCTGGTCAATGAGGATTTTTACCATTTAGACACCTGCCTTAACATTCACTGAAATGCCTGAGTTCATTATGATGATACGTTTCATTATTGTAATACTGAGTTCCCTTGAGAGACTATTGTTTACCTCATTTAGATTCTTTGCATTGAAACCATATTTTACCAGTAATTTGCAAATTTCTGACTCCTTCCAATCTGCAAGGCCTTTCTTTCTTGGGAGTTAAATAGAGCTATCTTGGCCTATTTAGGAGTGCTATTAAGACCTATTAATAATTTTATGCTTAATCCTGTATCAAAGTACTTCCGTTAGCATTTTTCATCAATTTATCCAGAGATGGATGAAACCTAATTATTTTTATGTGGGACTTCAGCTGTCTCTGCCAAACAGCGTTCATTTCATTATGTAAAATGGGACAACTACAATAGGGAAAACTGAGTCCCATCATAGAAAATATAATGCAGAACATTTGCCTATTAGTCAAGAAGAATTCAAATTCCCTCCATCACAGGAGAGAATGTAACCTTATTTTGCACATCCCAGTTGGGCCACTAAAATCATTATTAAGAAGAATAGCTACTGCTATTCTGGTGGTGTGGTCATGGGGTTAGGGTTTTTCTTGGTTGTTTTGATTTTTTTTTTTTTTCATGTGTGTGTGGTAAAAATGCCTGTCTGACTGGGATTGGAGGTGATCTAGGAGATGCCTATCTTNACTCCCAAGCCTATTTTTGTGATTCATGTGGTAAAAATGCCTGTCTGACTGGGATTGGAGGTGATCTAGGAGATGCCTATCTTACAGATCTTAAAATCAAGTGCTAAATGTTCAGCCCATAGGCAGCTGTAATCACGCCAAACTACAAATCTTCAGGTGCCTAGGAAAATGTTATGAGTGAAAAGTCAATTGCCTACATCCTGTAGTTTCCTGAAACACCAGATGGCCCTTGGTTGTGATTTTTGATAATCTAAATATTGAGGAAGCTAGGCAAAATGAGGGCATAAATCCTCTTGGGGATTTAGCTGTGATATTCTTTCACAGACTGTGCACATTTAGGTTCTGATACTGTGTTTGAACAAAATAAAACAAAGAAGAAAAAATGATGCAGAAGTGCTTCTGTTCATGTTAGAATTTCAGCCTAAAATTCAGATGAAAGAACGTTAGCCTGGAGTAGCTTTATTCTTGTATCTGCAAGCTATCCAAAGGAATAAAAAAAACCAGCTCCCCAAACCTATTCAGAGTTGGCCTTTTGATATCTTGGAGCCCCTTTTCCTTCATGGGATCTGAGAATATAATATATTTTTAAGAGCTCCTGTAAAGAAATAAAATAGCTTAGAATGATAATAGACATTGAAACACAGTATAAGATATGCATTAATACCATTAATGCAGATGCATATTCTTTTTTACAAACGCCATCCTATATAAATGGCATTTCATTATATCAGTTTTCTATGGCTGAGTGTTTTCTGTACGATTTTGATAACTGCCATGTTTGAGGTGTGGACCCTTCCAAAGTACCATGATCCGTTCAGTTAACCACATACATCTGTGCTTAAATGTTCTCCACCCACTCTGAATACCTTTGTAAGCCTTCATTGCAGCAAAGGCATTCTTTATAAAAATATGACATGAATGTTTTATAATGTTTTCTTATGTTTGTATGTAATGTTTTCTTACTTGACTAAACACAAGAGCGGATAGCAAAAACAAGGCCTCTGAATAACATTCAGGCCTACAAAGAATAATAAGGTATATCTTTAATAACATATATATACCAAGGTGTGCATATAACTTTAGTCTATTCATAACTATCAATCACAATTACATCATAGCACCAGGGTAATTTTTTTTCTACTAAAATCATGTTTAGCAAGAATGGAGTATCACAACTTAGAGAACTAGTGGAGTAACTGAAAGTCAAATCTGCTGTTCCTCTGACTTATTGCAAGTCTGTTTTAGTGTTTTGAAAATTTTAATTGCATGACAACTACGTTTGAATTCTCCTTTCCAATGAAGAGTATTTGTCTTTATTGTAGGAAGCACATTATACCTTTAGTTCCAGAAAAAAAATGATTGTTTAAATAAATGTCATAGTTTGATTCCTAGTTAATTTTGCACACCAAGTGAAGCAAGTGTCATATTTCTCTTTTAATTTTATTGCACACAGTTTCCACTTACAAAGGAGAAAATAATTTCATCAAATTCTGGTTGAAGCAGAGAGCTACTCCATGACAAAGACCTCAGTCTAAAGATAATGCTTGTTTTGTTCCTAACGTGAAATATGTGAATCATTTCCACTCACAAATTTCAGATTTGCTGAAGTGCAGTGTTGATTCAGAATAATTATTTTTAGACCATAATCCACACATCTAGGTGCGGATTAAATAGATTGGCTCACAAACATAAAGCTAGAACTATTATAGTAGTGCTTTCAGCATAGTAGATATATAATTCATAAGCAAGCAAATTAAGTAGGACTACAACACCCTCTTGAACAGGGTGATTTTAAGTATCCATTGGTGACTCATTCTATCCTATTTTATAATAAACTTATTTTATGTAATCCTTTCCTTGAATGTGCCATTAAAGGAGGATGACAGAAGGTAGGAGGTGAGAATGACTAGAGGAGCATTCAGTAACAGATTGGTATTCCATTAATATGAGCTACCATTTCCTTATCATCAAAGAAAGATATTTGCTTGGATATCCGTAACCATAACATTTTATTTTTGAGTCTGACATTAAAATAACTCTACATCCTAGTATTCTGTTTCTTTAAACTGATACATTATTTACTTATTTAATGTTGGCAGAGATTCAAACGGAAACATATTTTCTCACCAAAAGTGCTGTAAAAATTGTATTCCTGTGTCCTACACAGGATACAGTTTATCCTGTACTCTGCCTTCTCTTTGCTTCAAACATTCAACCAGGGAAAAAAAACAAAACAAACCAAAATAAAAAAAACCAAACCCAGTCTTGTATTAGTTACATTACATTTTATTACATAAATAAAAGTGATGTTTGTAGCTACAGCTACAGAGTCAGAAAAAAACAGCCATAATTGCCAGTAATTATAAATCCATAATGAAACTATGCTGGTAGTGTTCTGTTCCCTCTAGTCCATTTCTGTAAGAACAAGTAATTTTTTTTCTGGCTATGCAGTCACACTAAAAAATTTAAAATAGTATTTTTTTTTTGTACAAACTGAGTGAGTGTACTGGCTATATTGAGAATAGGATTTCACACAGAGGATTTTTTTCCCAGATTAAATTACATAGATTGAAGCAACTATGCCTCCTCTTTTTAAAATTTTGCCTGGTGAGGTCTGAATGCATTTTCCAGGAAAATTTGTGGAATTACATATTGCTGAGTTGTAGCTCATTTACTATTATTTTGTTCAATACAATTAATATTTTATTATTAATTTGTTCAAGACAATTAATATTTTATTTAAATTAATGTCCTGGTTCGGCCAGGACAGGTTTAATTTGGTGCAGCCAGGCTATTCTATACCATGCTAACATCATGCCCCAGGGCCAGTTCTGGTGGGGGGTCAGTTCCGGGTTCGGTGGTTCGGTGCGCGCTTGTGTGCTCGGTCCATCCCTTTGTCCCCGGTATTGCCTTTTCTGTGTACTGCTTCTTTCTCACTGTTGTCATTACTTTTGTTACTGCAATTGCTTCTTACGTGTTTCTGTATTAAACCTTCCTTATCTCAACTCAAAAAGGCATTTTAAAACTTTTTTTCCTTTCTCTGTCCGTGGCCCACGGCAGGGAGTAGATGGGGGGGAGCAGTGGCACGGCCACATGGTCGGCTACTGCAGAGACCCACTGCGGCTTTACTAAACTACCACAATTAATACTTCATTTAAATTAATGTTTCATTTAAATGATAATTTCAAATTAACAGATTAATTTATTCCACAAATCACTGATACCTGCAAGAGAGACATCAATCTCCAATATTTCAACTTCCTGAGATTCATATCTGTATTTTAACAACCTTTATATTGTTGTCCTTTATCTTCTCCACTGTCACCTACTTCCCTAATCCTCTGAATGGAGTAGGTAGTAACTTTCATTCTGTTTCTGTGTATTTATTTAGTATACTTCCAGAATATTTTGTATGTGGCACACTGCAATACAATTGCTATCTCCAAGGCAACTGGTCAGTAGTCTGGTTGTATTTGTTCATGGAATGGAGATCAAAAGAATACAGAAGAATGCTTTATGGTGTTTCTCTTGTTTTTTTTATGGCACAAGTATATGGAAAGAGTGAGAGGGAGAAAAGAAATGAAGAAGAAAGGAAGGAAAGTGAGGGAGAGAGGGAAGGAAGACAGAAGGGTGGGAAGGAGGGAAATAAGGAAGAAAGGTAGGAAAGCATAGAGGGAGGGAGCCAAGGTGATTTTTTGTGATAGTCTGAAAAACAGCATGAATATTATTCATGAAAAAAGTAATTTTTTGTTTGGAAAGATTTTTGAGTTATCTTTGAAAATCTTGTTTAAAAATAAACTTCCACTGAGTTAATGTAATTCCAAGTAATACTTCTATGAATAAGACTAATTTAAATTTATGTAGATGATGTAGAAAAAGAACCGTACAAATGCTTAGGTATTATTCAGGAGAAGCATTTGAGCAGTGCTTCTTCTGTTTCTTCAAGAATTAAATTGGCTGGCAGAATGTGGAATGTATTTGTAACAACAGAGGCTCATCTCTTACCCTTTTTGTGCAAGCTACATTTACAACCAAGTAGAAGTTTATATTCTTTTGTGGGGTATACTGAATTATGCCAGTTCCAGGGGTAAAGGAATCAATTTCTGCATGGGTAACTCCTCCTCACAAGAGAGAGGTCTGCTGGGTGAAGCCCTTGTGCAATTGCTGGCATTTTCAAATCTGTCACCATGTGGTCATGATCCTTTGCACATCTACACCCAGACCTGTTACAAAAAGCTGTACACAGGATCTTAATAAAGGGAATATGAGACCAAATGCAAGGTCTCACTATCAAGGAGGTAACAGCTTTGGTTTTATGACAGCCTTTATTCTGTGTTTGATGCAAACATGCTGAGCACATAGTGGTTCCAAATTGTCTAGGTGCTTATCTGCATTCAATTTTTTTTTTTTAATTTGATGGTGACATTATAATTCAAAAAGCTATCACCTGACAGCTGACAGTTGCATTTACAAAATGTATCAGGCATCAAAAAGCTGATGCAGCATCTTTCACTGTAAGCTTTGCAACTCAGATCATGAAATAATTGGAAAAGTAAACTTTCATTAAAATAAAATCTGGTTGTATAAAAGCAAAATTACTGTATAAACACTTGGGAATTTGCATACATTGAAAATTGCATTTCCAGTGGGTTTCATAGCAATTTTGGAAGTGCATAGACAAGATTTCCATCTGAAGTCAAAGTAAATTTGCCTATCTACACAAAGTGGGTTTTTTTTTCTATGATATGTATTATGTAATTCAAATACAGTTATTTGATTGTAAATAAGGAAGTCAAATTCCAGACTTGTCATCAATCACACACTGACACCTACCTTATGATCTGAGAAAATAGTTTCTGTTTTAAATTCCTTGTTTACAATAAAATAACTCTTTTATTTTCCATGTAAATTAGAAAAAAATACATAATGCTTTCTTTTAGAAATCTGATTTGAAGTACATGATGTTCACAGGATTTCCAAGTGCTTATGAAGACAATTCACTGAATATTGCCTCATCATTAGATAAATCATTATGATAATCTCATTTAATGTCACATTTCCCCAGTATAATTAGCAATAAAAAGACAAGTTTTTCCCACACATTTTAAGATTATATGATTTAGTGAAAATAAAAAATGATTTATTTATCCATAAATCATTATAATAGGCATAGTTTAGTACCAATGAATTTGCCTAGCACTGCTATTAAAAGTTTTTATTATACTTCTTCATAACTAGCGGCACAGGGTTGTGCAAAGAATCTCAATTCTTTTATTTTGTCCTACTTTGAATGAAGGATTTAACATAAATATATCATTTTAACATATTTGAATGTATGTTGTTATTGGTGAAATTCTGACTTTTTGCAATTAGTAGCAAAATATACATTGATTCAAATGAAACTAGTATTTCAGGCTTTTAAAATAATTTTTTTTTTTAAAGTGAGTTTTTTCAGATCAGTTGCATAGACAAAACACAAAGTGGTGCAGGTGAAGCTGCCATTCTCACTACTTCCTTTCATGTACCACTGGTGTGTAGAGTACAGCTGTGTAGCTAGGCATACACAGATACAGAGCTGAAAGGGAAAAGTACTTGATACCAGTAACCACTGTGGATTTCATGAAAACTTAAAGTATTGCTAATTTTTGAAGCTATTGAAATTATTCTGAAGTGTGTGTAAGCCTTTACTGCTTCATTAAATTATTTTTAAAACAAATCTGAATACCCAACATACATAAGTTAATGTTGACCCCTTTGAAAACATAAAAAATAAAGTAAATTAAAAAAATAAAGTAAATAAATTTATAATAAAATACATAGCTTAAATATTTGTAAGGGAGATATCTTGGGTATACATTTGATATTCATTTTCTCATTCATTCTTTGGATCAGGGCACGCCATTAAAACAGTCACTTTTTTTTGCTGTATATACTGAAATTATTGTACATGTCTGGGATTCAGATATTCTACATAAGCCAATTTAAAAATCCTTTTTTTTCCTAAGTTTGTAATAGACATGAATTTTAAAAGTTGACTGTTGTATCTGATCAGTGCAGAATTTATTATTAGACTGTTTTAATTTAATTTTTTAAAACCACTTTGCTTATCCCTATGATCGGGTGGTTAAACTTGGCTACCTTAGAAAATTGACTGTAGCTTATAAGATTTCCTTCATCTATGACGACTTAAAAGGGTGGTTTCTGTGTTTTAAATTCCCCTCCCTATGCTCCCTCCTGGTTTGCCTCAGAGTGGGGTCCCCATCCTCTCATGTATTTTTTAGTCTGCTGAAGGTAAAATGAATGAACGCAAGGCTGAAAACTGATCATATTGATAATAAATAAAAGTTGCTGCTTTTAACTTAGTCTTATACAGAAGCTCACTTCAGCAAGTATTGTGCTTTGTTATTCACTTCAAGTTTCTACAAAAAAGCAAGATGCTGAATTATTCTGAGTGAGTAAATCTGTTCTATGGAGTGACGTGTGAGAAACTGTGGAGCAGTTGTGGCAGTACTGAAGCTTAATATCCAGGATATTAAACAGTTATCTTGAAACCATGGTTGAGTGGCATGGAAGCAAGGTAAAGGGAGATAATTTAGACAGACTGTGACGTATTAACTAAAAGATCCCCTTGTTCCTAACCCAAAGTGCTCACTCTTGGTTTACTCTTTAGCCCATGTTACCTGATTTGTAGGTCAGACTTGGACTGCCAGTACAGCATCTTCCTGCTCATTTCTGGCATGAGTGAACAGAGGGACAAATAGAAACACAAAAGACGAAACATCATTATAATTACTTTGTACAACATGACTATCAAGGATGCAATTTAAAAATAATTCTCTACTACAACAGGATTAGATATCTATGTCTTCTATCTCTTTTCTCTGTAAAATATGAACTTACATTAGGTTTTGAATTTTTTTAGTAATAAACTATTGTATAAATGTATACACAGTTAAGTGAGATTAATATGTATAAATCTAATTTGTATAGATTATATGAGACAAGAAAATAACAAAAATTATTGTCTACCATTTTTGCAGGGCTTCTGAAAAACATATAGAATGGGTCATGAATTGCCTTTTGTGAAGCGTGAGTATGAATACATGTTTTGCAGCTACAAATAATTAGATTATATACAATGGAAGGGATAAGACACAGTGAAGGTGTCTTAGTGCATTTTTCTCCAAAATATTGCCATGATTTAAATGTTTTTAAACCAGTCGCCCCTCAGTAATACACCATAATTAATTCCAAACTTCTGTAGTTATTTGAATCCTTGAGGGAAAATGCTGGAAACTAAAACGTCTCATTCTTCTGAAAGTTTGTTGTTCTGCTTTTGACCATGGATGTTCTGCAAACTTTCATTTTTAGATTCATGAATAAATTCTGATCCAGACTCAGGACACAAAAATCCATGAAAGAAACATCTTTCCCTCTGCTCTCAACTTTTCAGTGTCCCTGATGTCTTTATACACTGCAGTATATTGAAAGGTGTTCAGGAAATATGTTATATGACCAGTAATCTAGATTTTCACCAGAAAGTTACCAGCATAATTTAATGAAACTCAGAACTGAGTGATCAGAAGCTGCTTAATAATAAGACATGCTGGCTGGATTACTTAAAGACCTGTGGTATTGCTAATCAGTACAACCAATCAGTGAGCTATGACAGCTCACTTATATTTGCAGTCAGTTGAGTAAGATACGTCTGAGCAAGAATTGCCATTGATTTTATTACAAATCAGAATTATTTTTAATGTCACTTCTCTTACATGTAGTCAGACACTTGGAGTATGGGTAATCACTGCCATTATAAGCAAACAGACTCTGTTACCGTTTAAAGCTCCATCTTTGTTATGCAGACTTCCTTTGCTTTTCCCGCTAGGGTTCTCTGCCTTAATATTGTATCACATATCTGTAAAAGGTCTGAGGATGTTTCACTTCACACTTCTGATTCATTCATGCAGTAGGTCTCTACTGAAATTTGTGTTTCTTTGCTTGGTACTATTAAAATATTTTTTGTCCATACAGGCAGGAAAGCTTCCAGCAAATCTTTTTAAAATCCTAGTGGTGACTGCTTTTGCAGGAGTGACTCTGATAGCAGGGCTCTCAGATGTTTATTTTCACACTAAATGGTGCTAATCATAATCCTTCAAATGCTAAGCTGGAGTGCTTAGTACAGCAGATCTGTACTAAGTACAGATTGTACACAGTACAAGCAGATGTAAGATACCTGTGACTGAGAGGGGCATTTCCATCCATGTTTTTTTTCTCTGAGAGTCCTCCAAAGCAGGATTCAGGATGTAGAATCAGGTCCATGAAATTACTGGGGGGAAAGAAAAGAAGGAAAAGATTTGTTTTAAGTTTTGCAGTCCATCAGATTAATGGGCTCATCTGATCACTGACTCAGTACTCGCATTGGTGCTGCAGAGTCAGTGGCTAAAGGAGAAAGGTCCATTGCTTTTAGTCAGGGCTTGAAGCAAATACAGGAGCAATGTAAGCCAGAGAAAACTATACTCACACCATTCCAGAAAGATAATTTCCTGTTCAGTCCAGTGTAGAGGTTTAGGTTCAATCCACCAGACCTACAACAGAGGCTGTTAACCTCTCTCTCCCCCCCACCCCCAAACAGAGGGAGAGAAAGAGGATAAGGGAGAGAGACTTACGGCCCCCTCCCAAATGGGAGAGGAAGGGAATGAGAGAGATGCTTCTGGATTAGAAAAGAAAACAGCTTTAATGAAGATAATAATAATAAAATGGAATATATACAAATATACAGCCACCCTCCGATGGCAGAAGTCCCAGACTGGGCTCAGCAGCAGATGGGAACTGGGTTCAGGAACACATGAATTGGGATCAAAGGCACAAGCTGGTCCAAGAAGGCCATAGGGAAGGGTCCAGGAAGGCAGAGGACCCCAAAGGGAAGCAAAGGCTAGCGGAAAGGTCAATGGGAAGGAAAAAAATGGTCAAACTCTCGTGATCCCTCAACTTTCTACTGAATATGACGTATATGGGATGGAATATCTCGCTGGTCAGTTTAGGGTCACCTGTTCTGGCCGCTCCACCCTGCAGGTGCAGCCTTTCACTTTCTGCACCCCCCAATGTGGTACACAAGAGTTAGTAGTGACCATGGTCTGCACACACCAGTCCTTGGTAGTAACTCTAAACAACAAGCATTATCACTGCTAGAAGTAGACGCTGTCTGCAAAAACATACTGTTAAGTTCAGAGAGCGCAGTTAGTTAGAAAAGACTTAGTTGAAAAGCAAAATCACTGAACAGAATTGGTTTGGTTCTAACTCAAACTAGGACAATCCAGAAACCATTGCATTGACACAGCAAGGGGGTGATGTAGGGCACTGAGAGGTGAGGAGTCTGTGCTCAGGGTGGGAGACTTCCTAAGCCAGGTGTGTCATGGAGGAAAAGTACACGGCACCACCTCTTATACTACAGTCATGTAGTATGATATAACCCCTTCCACCTGCAGCATCGGGGCTGAAGGGTTGCTGTCTGGCACCGCTCAGGTCTGGCACCCTCCTCTGGGGTCAGTGCCCATTTTGCACTTCCTACCCTGCCTCATCCCAGATGAAGGTGAGTAAAGATTTACTATTATAAGAAGTGTTCAAACACTCCCCAGCTAATTTTGGTGCAAATGGAGAAGGGGCTGTTGATGGGAACAGCTCATCTGACAGATGAGAAGGGAAGGGGTGGTTACTTCCACCAGGGAGGTGGGACACATCATTTGGGAGTCAGGTGGCATCACTCCTCTCCTCTTCAGTCAGTACAGATGCAGCTGAAAGAGCATCTTTCTCCACCCATTGTACTTCGAATCAGAGGTAAACTAATTTCAAATCTAATAAGCAGCTTCAGTAGATTCACAGTATGAATCTGGGGCTTGATGAAGCATGAGTCATATCCCAGGAACGAGGTCCAAAATACTGCTATTGATGCTTCATGGAAATTATATGGGAGAGACAGCTTCAGGAGCCTTGGTTAAAAAGCATTTGCATCTCAGTATTTTTCTTGTTACATACCTCCACTGAGTGAAAAAGGGGAGTCCATGGCTTTGTGTGGACTTCTGCAGTGCCAAAAATAATAATTTCTATAGGAAAGAAAAATAATACAGAATGCTTTATTATTTCTTTTATCCTCTGTTATTGACAAATGGTTTTGTACAAGGATAGAGAAAATATATACAGAAGACCGATTATAACTCAAATATTCTCTGTGTCTCTGTTATTTTCTCTTCAATATAAGGAGGTTAACTTTGAAATTAGCTCTACTTTAGCTTTAGGCATCAACTACTTCAATTTAAAATGGAATAACTTCATATTCCATTTAGTGTTAAGTTAAAGAGAAGAATCACAGTTGATTCCAAATAATTCTAAGAAAATGTTTCTAATTATTTTTTATAACACAGTGTGCAATTTTAAATAAATGTTTCTGGATTATATTTAACTCCATTAACCTGTAGCAAAATATGATTTATTTTCCTTTTTGCTCTTGCTCACTCCTTTTCCTGTCATCATTAAATGTCATGTTGCTCTTCTTAATGATAGCATAAGGAAGGCATAAAATTGGAAGTGCAACATTTAATCCACATCGGGCACAGGCAGCATAATACATCAGACTGTGCCTTTAGCACCCGTGATATCAGTATTCTCAGCTGGGCAACCCTCTAAGTATTTACAAAATGTTAGCTTTCACCATCAGATAAGAGTGGGTATAGACTGTCTGGCACAGCCTTAGGCAAAGATCTAACTATCAGGGAGAGGGGGTGGGAATCATGCCTCTCCTTTTTATATTGATCACAATTATTTTGAAATGTTTTTGAAGGGCTTACTAATGCTGAGTTGAATTTTACTCAGATACTGGTTGTTCTTTCTCTTTTGCAAGGTAAATCCACAGATATCCTCCTCTAACAGGAAAAGAAGGGCAAAAAGAAAGCAAGAAAAACTGTGAAAGCACAAAGGACATGAATTACAATAAATTTATCTTGCTTTAAATGTATTAGCCATAAATGGAATAGAATCACTATCAGGCTTTCAGAAAACCTGATGTACTACCAAAAGGTTAAAAAATCTTGTCTCTTCTTCAGTTCTCCTTCTTTTTCTTATGCCATTTTTCCTTAATTACATTTTTTTCAATAGCAAAAATCACACTGTTAAGAAATATATGAAAATGAAAAAAAAAAAGAAGTATTACAGATATTTTACTTTGACATTGGCAAAGAGAAGTAAATGTTTATGGGCAAAGAATTGCCAACATAGGCAACCTGGGAGGAGTGGGAGGGTCAAAATGTAAGGAACAATAAATACAAAATCCAGGGGTGTAGAGTACAGTGGGGATCCTTTTTCTGACAGATGCACTGATAATGCATCGAATTACATACTAAAGACATACAGAAACAATGAGTTAACAAGGTATTTTGATACAGTTTTATACTAGAATTATAAATGCAATTCATATTAGACTGATCCTTAGGTAAACAAGAAAAAGAAGAGGAATAAATTTTTTAAAACATTCCATATATTGATCTAGCAAAAAATTCAGATATCCCGTGGCACAGATGTATAACACAACTCTTCCAATGACTCTTTTTTTAGGTTTGACATTATTTTTTACCTGGAGCTGTGCGGCAAGGATCCAGTGGCAGCAGCATTCACATAGTGTGGTCTAGTGTGGTCAGCTGAAATCCATAACCATTCATAAACACCATTCAAGTGTTTAAATAAGCAGGTTTTTTACCCACATGAGTTGAGACAATTTCGTCCCTCTCATAAAATATTCTTTGGAGATTGGCTTTCCAAAAGAGTTTTGGAAGTTTTAATACTTTTACACAAGTCAAGTCTTAAACTTTCTGGACTCTACTGCCTAGGAAATTGTATTTTTCAATACAATTTCACATTCTTATGAAGAGAGGAATGTAACCTATTACCCCCCCACTTACCCCCACCTTCCAGCCTCCTCAGCACTGTGTGAGGAAGAGATGTGGGTTGGAGGGGGCTGCAGCTGTGGCTGCCCCCCTCCCCCCCCCACCACTACAGAGACCTCACCAGGCCCCAGTGCCCCCCCTCCAGTCTCCATCCTCCTGAAGGGAGAAATGTAG
>VZZY01007601.1:0-75494 GCA_013400335.1 Eurystomus gularis
AAAGCTGTAGTCATTTAGTAAAGTCGTGGCGGGTCCCTGCGGGAGCCANAGCCGCAGCAGGTCCCTGCGGGAGCCAAGCCATGTGGGCGCTGCTGCCCCCCCCCCCCCCCCCATGCCGCGGGGCACAAACAGAGAAAGAAAAAGAAGTTTTAAAATGCCTTTTTGAGTCGAGATAAGGAAAGTTTAATACAGAAACACGTAAGAAGCAATTGCAGTAACAAAGGCAATAACAACAGTAAGAAAGAAGCAATACACAGACAAAGGTAATACTGGGGACAAAGGGAGTGGCATGATCACACAAACACGCGCCGAACCGCTGAACCCGGAACTGGCCCCAAACCAGAACTGGCCCCAGGGCATGATGTCAGCATGGTATAGAACAGCCTGGCTGCACCATATTAACCCTGTCCTGGCCAAACCGGGACAGGGTAAAAAAAAAGGGGGGGAGGGGCACTGTTGGAAATAACATCATCTTCAAATAGGAGTGAGTTTACAAAAGGAGGAGACTGGGTTGAGCTGCAAAGTTTGAAGTTACCAAGAAACACGCAAGCCAAAGGAGTAAGCCACCAAACTGCTCATCAGCTCCAAATTTTATGCTATTTAAGGTGGGCTTGGCAGGTAGTTCGTGAGGTTGAACAGCTTGGTGCAACAGTGGAGCTTTTACAGGCGTCAGTGTCAGTAAGCATCATGCTTCACAGTCCTGAGAGTCTTGAAGTATATCTTCCTCTCTAGTCTGGCCATATGAAGAACATGCATACTTACAAGTGATAGCAACAGATCAGCTAAAGATAGGACCTTTGGATGTGCCTTAAAGGATGTTACAGTATTCTGCCTTTATGCCAGAATTCTTGTCTGTTTTCAGGAGTGAGAGCTATTTCAGGGCATCTTCTTTATCTTCCTTGCCTCTTTTCACCTTTTTGTTTGTTTGTTTAATTAAACTGTGTCCTCTTTCTGTTTAATGCACCGAAGAGTAAGTATTACACAGATGATATAGCTCCAATTCCTTAGCAGCATCTTGAGAAAATGAAAAGTGATCAAAATCCTTTGTCAAGGAGGGCACTGGCTTAGAGATCTCTCTTTTCTTAATAATATAACCTAGAGATAAAACTTAAAGAGAAAACTTGGAACCCAGATAGTAATTATGTGCATTTAAAATGTTAGCCAGGACAGTTGATTGTACAAAACCGTTCACAAATAGCATCCGTAAGAGCACTGTATTATCTTTTCTTCATTGGAAGTTAGGTACTGTATAGTAACCGATTTTATGAAATACAGTATGGCTGTTAACCAACAAAACTGAACTATTCAGTTGCTTAGTAACTAATCCAATCCAAGGAGGAAATAAAAATAGCATACATAATTTTAGAACCTTTAGGACCCTTGCCAAGCAAAATATTCTCACTAGCAGCGGTCAGGTTTGTGATCGAATGGACTAGCTTAACAGAATAGATTCTATTTGTTTTATGTAGATAAATGGTCCTTGCTTTTCAAATCTGATTAATAATGTATCTGGGCCATTAGGCCTTGTACTTTTCCACGAGTCTATTTAACTAAAAATATAACTGAATATAATAAAAATGAAAAAATGTTTTAGTTGCTGGATTCTTTTCAGCCTTTATCTGGTTAAAAAGCTGAAGACTCTATAACTCAATAAATGACGTTGTATTGCCAGGAGGAATGTCATAAGCATCTGCTTAATTCAGCTGTGGTTGTTTTTTTTCCTATACTCATCTGTAAAGTTTGTTGAGAGGAAAAAGGATATTATTTTTAAAAAGATACTGCCACCAGCATAGCTGGAAATTGCCATATGGTACCACAGCACTGCTTAATCAAGCAAGGTGGTAACCTGCTACGTTTAGTTTCTCTAAAAATAATTCTTTAGCTGACAAAATATGTCTCCTGTTACAAAATATGTCTTAAAAAATATAGCATTTGTCTGCCTTTTGAGGCTTGCTCTATTTATGCACATTGCCTGCGCATGTGACAGGTTTCATACACTAGACTTGCAAATTATGGTGAGGATCTGCATTTTCCTCCCACAATGCAGCATTGCTGCTGGATGAAGGATTTGCAGGACTAAATCCTAGCATGCGTGAATAGTGCCACTAAAGTCAGCTCCCTTACCCTTATTCCTGAATAAGGTAGGCAGTGTGGGATCTGATATTCATGTATTTTGAAGTGGTCAGGGTGTGTTGGGTTATCAAAACAGATAAAGCACTCCTTTCAGAAAACAATTTGAATATCAACTGCCAAGTACATTAATTCTAATTTAATTCCCCACTCCTCTGAACTATGCATTCAGGAAGGTCTCAGGTATTCCTTAATCTCTTTTATTTCAGTAAGTATTTTAACGTAGGGCAACGGCATTTAGGTTCAGCCTTATGTAGCTGGTACATTTTGCTTGAAGAAGAATGATTTTTTTTAGATTCAGCATGTTTTTCATTCCACTTTAGGATTATTATCTTGTAGGGTAAGAAGCCAAATGTAGCAAATACATGCCTTGCACAATGGTTTTAATAGTTTTTGCTTAATTTTTTTTGCTGGTGGAGTTTCAGGCACTGCTATTGTTATTTTTGGCATTGTAATTTATTAATATAACTAACAGGCTCATCTGAAGAAAATTGAGATTTTTCATCATTGTGTCCTGAAAGAACAGCATACCAAATCGAAGAGGGAGTTCCCACTGGAACATTGTTGTAATTGGTTTATGTGCCTGAAAACAGGAGGGATGTAGTAGGTATGTCTGTGACTGAGAAATAGAGCCACAGGAGTTACCCTGCAAGCCCATCTTGTGGCCCACAGGGAAGCCTAGGGTGAAATTTCTGAGTACAGCCATAGGAGATGTGGTGCAGTTCTCTGCATTGGCATTTGGGGTGAAAGCAGCAGAAAGGGACCTCTTGCATGGTCTTTGCTACCCTAGCATCTCACCTGACCTCAGAGGTCTGCCTGAACATTTGTGTTTTATTCAGGATAAAAAAAATGCAAGGCCTGTGGTAAAATTCAACTTGATACTTTACTGATTTTTTTTTCCCAAAAGGAGTTCAGAAAACATTGCATTAGTACAAGGATTTGTGGCCAAAATGTATTATGCAGTTAATTCAATTAAATTGCAGTTACTCTGTAGCAAATAATTACCACCAGTTTCACATCTGCCTCAAATCCATTCAAAATACAGCAATCTAGTCATTCTTGTCTTATTTATGTAGTTTTTTTATTCATAGTTAGACTTCTGTGTACCTGATTCACAGTATTTTTTTCATGCCTTCTGTACACAGAATGGTAATTAACAACCTCCTTTGGCTTTGTTTATAAAACCTTTCAAAATATGTTTGCAATGCATGACAGGGCTCCCAATACACCACAGACACTTATTGGTCTTTTTTATCATGAACCGTGGTTGGGAGTGTGCCACTTGGTGCCCTCAGATCTCAACACCTCTGTTTCACCTTCAGAAGGAGTCCACATAAACCTGTCACACACATGGTCTCCCGAGCTTCTTCAAAGTCACATTTTGCTCTGTTACAACAGGAGCTTCTGGGTTGCTTGTTCAAAGTATTGGGATGCTTCGATATTGGGATGGACAGTGAAGCAAATGAGGGATTTTACCAAGAACGATCACCTCCTGCAAAAGTGGCCAAGTATGATGGAAATGCAAAGGAAAGATAGGGACAAAAAGTAAATGTATGCTGCTTTAAAGTAGTCAGAAGGGTCTCCAAGTAGGGCTTGGACTTTTTGTGCTATGTGCCAGTAGTTCTTGCTCACAGCAAGATGTGTGTCATAGTGGTTTCTTTCAATACTACACTTCATACCAAAGTGGTGAGTGCAGGAAGGAGAGCAAGGGGTTAATTCCTTGCAGCACATCTATGCTGTCCCCTGAAATCACAGGAGCAAAACCACTGAGCAGTGTGTCAGGCCACCCTGCCTCTCCAGGACTGGACTAGCAAGAGTCAGAAATCTTGCCCTCAGCTGTGCTGGCATGCAGGGATACAGAAGAAAGGCATGGGGAAATAAGGTTAGCTACTCACCTCTGAGGATCAGGTCTTTTCCATTACACTAAACTGGTATGTATGGTTTTACAGCTCTGATATTGAGACCAAAATATGGTCCCCTGTACTTTCAGTCTGAGTTAGTGTGATTGGCCTCCAAAGATGTATTTCTGTGGTAGCACCTCATCTCCCATTAAATTTTCCACCTTAGGTAGGAACTGGTTTTCCATACGGGCAACTCCATTTTATTTCTGTAGTGCCTCCCTCACAACAGGAACAGCATTCCCCTCATCTAGAACCATCTCTGCTTAGTTATGATGCAGCAGTCATGCCCTGCATGTGCAGACAAGGGAAATGTGGACACAGGTTTCTGTTCTGACATGCTTCTTCAAAAGAGGAGGACACCAATGAGCAAGGTCTCCAAATATTTGTTGTAGGTGGAAAAAAAAAAAATTATAGCTAAGGGAAGTTAAGCTTGGAGGATTCCAGGGGAATGAGTCACAAGTTCAGCAGCACTATTGCATGTCTTTATGATACCTCTCAAAACTGCCTGTCAAATTCTCCCATTAAGGACCATTGCAGATTAGTAATTATGAGCATCTATTACCTGAGCACCCATTCTTTCTCTCAAACACTTTGTGGCAGTATCTCAAGAAGAGCATATCTCATCTAGGTGTCTGCTAGATGGCCGTAACACCTCCCCAAGGGAGATTCTTCTGATAACACTGTATTAAAGACAGGACATGGTTTTGTCTTTTATACTGCTATCACACAAGCACAAGGAAAGACACCCATTATAATTTTGTAGACAAACGCTAACAAAAGCTTCTTGCACACATGCACATACAGAGGAGAATTCAGTGTTAACTTTGTGGGAGTCTGTGATGATGACAGGAGTACTTTTATTGTCAGCTCTGCTGGGGAAGAAAAAAACCATCCTTATTTGTGCAAATAACCCAAGCTTACCTTCATTCCCAAGCACCCTATTTGCACATGTTTTGTCAGCTATGTCTTTAGGTAGGGATTCTTGTCTTCAGATAGTTGTGCTTGTTTGTGTTAAACAGATTAGTGCTATAATAACAGACACATGTACAGACATGAGTATTGTATAGTAAGAAATCCAAATATATGGTGGTTTTGGCATTGCTTTTTTTTTGATTGATTGAACTCTTTTTATGCTTAGTTTTCCTGATTATATTCAGTTCATTCATGAAGAGCAAGTCTGAAAAAGAACTAAGAGCAAAAACTAAAGGCAGAAGATCATAAAATCTATTGCTATTAATTAAGCTGAAATCCTCCTTCCAACTTGTTATCTTCCAGACCCTAGATTACTTCTTTCTTTCAGTGACTTCTGCTGGACAGACGCATCCTGTTGTGGTAAAGGAGACTAGCTGGATTTAGGACTGTGGCTTTGTGTTTGTGGTACACTTGACTGGATGTGAATCTCTATCAAGTTTGCAGCTTTAATGGGAAATCTCTGAAGTATTTGCACTTTGATTAATGTTTTTTCACTGGTTTGGTAACAGAAGAGGGGCTAGCTTTGTGTAGCTGGCTTGCACTAACGTCAGTTGCAGTATGGTCTCTGCAAAGGAAAGGGAATTTCTTGCATGGCTTGTCCTTAAGAGTTGCTTTGGGCTCTTTTTTTTTGTTTTGGTTTGTTTGGGGATGTTTTTGGTTTGGGTTTTTTTTCATTGGGTTTTGTAAGGAAAAAAGGCTAGGACCAGAAACTACATTTCATCAGGGATACAATTTTGAATTCTTATGCTGATCATGGTTTTTATCTGTCTTTGACAGAACTGAATAATTCTGTTAATTGTTACTGACTTCCTGCCTGCTTTGAGAAATGTGTGTTTCCAACCTCTGTAGGTCTGAGAATAGAAGGGTAGCTACTTGTGATGGAAGCATAACAAACAGCAGATAGAATTTGGAGGAGTTTGGGGTCTTTTTTTCCTAAGAAGGAGCTCTATGAAACCCCTGGTCAACTTTTCTGATATTTCTGATCTCAGTATAATCTATTTGAAAGTGTGTAAAAGACATGCTTTCCAACTTTTTGCCCATGTAAGGCTCAACCACATCTAACCTCCTTTGCCTAAAAGACTGTATTTCTCATTTATGTCTTTTGATGCATTTATGTTGTTTTCTTGCTTATATGGTAATGGACATCTGGTATCTGGCTAGAGGGAGAAATGGTACATTGTGCAAAGCTTGTCCACTAAATTCTGCTGGTGTGTCTGTCCTGACCTACCATATACTTGCTGATCTCTGAGGTTCTGTCCCAAATGCTGAATATCCTTCCCATCCACTGAAGACTAGCAGCTCCCTTAGGAGAGGAACTATGCCACAGCAGTGAGGAAAATGTCAAAGTCCTACAGCTTTATTTGACCTTCTGTTAACGTGGCTATCCTGCTGTGTTAGCTCTCTCTGTACACAGATTATAACTTGACCATTAAAGGTATGGTGAACAAGAGCTGAAGATACCTGTGGCATGTGGCTGACGGCAGGAAGGAGGAACTAGTATTATTAGTCTTCAATTTTGTTAAGGAAGAGAGGTGAGGAGAAGGACCCTCTCATCAGTCATCAAGACTGAGAAAGTAATTATAGCCTGAAGAATGGTTTGCATTTACTGCTCTTCCAGACTTGAGAGCAGTGCACGTAGGAGCAAAGGACAATGATGGTCACATGGATATGGAAGAAATAGAAATAGGAAAATTCCCTTCCTTTTGCACTCTGCAAGTTTTACTCAGAACATGTAGTGAGTGTATTATCATTTTTAATGGGTTACTTTCACTTCCATTCTGTCTGTTCCTCTGAGCTGTCTTTCAGCCAGAAAAGTTAAATGCCACAGGAAAATCTCATCTTCTAAGATTTGCAGCCTGAAAGCAATTGTCGAGGCATCAAAACTTCCAAGTCAGCCAAGTGTCTTGAAGCCCTCTGTTAAACAAGCACAGAGAGAAAGCAGATGTTAATGCTCAGTACCCAGCACTGATCTTACCATTTGCTCTTTAGTCAAATACCAGATTCATATTTTGTATTGCCAGTGGCTCATGGCTGGGCTGTATCTTTTCCGCACCTTATCAAACACTGAACATTTGAACAGTATCTTAATTTTAGCGATCAGTGTTTGCCAGCAGCATCTCAAATTTGGGGTTTTTTTTCAGCCAGGACTGTTAAAACCCAGGGACTGAGCAAAGCAGAAAAAGCAGCTGCCTCTTCTGTCAGTGAGGATGATGCTTAGTAGTACTGAGTTACAGAAGATGGGAGGTGGGATGCTTCTTACTGAATTGCTGCCCCTTTATGCATTTCATGCAGGATTTCTGTGATAAAGGAGGGATAGAGAGGAGGCATGCAAAGAGCAACACAGGCATCTGAGCCTCTACTCACCTTGTGTCTGTGGAAATCTCCATGCCAGTGCTGAGGGAGGATGCCTTTGCTGCAGCCAGGAGAGAGGAAGAGACAAGGGGCTGGGCACCTGAATGCTCTTCCTGAAGTGTCTGTCATTTTGAGTTAGTGCCAGCACCATCAGTCCAGGGACCGTGCCTCTGTTGTGCAGGGAGTAGGTGAATAGAGGCGGAGAGATTCAAACCGGTGATTTGTCATTTGGTTTTGCTGGTAGTTCCTCTAAACAATGAACAGGCAATCTGTAATGGAACATAGATTTCCCAAATGAAAGCCAGCTTGTTATCATGTAGATGTGAGTATTTTCCTGTAAAGGGTTTCTAAAATGGAGGCACTGACATCCAATTCTTTATGAAAATTATAAATATATATATATGTAAGTGAAGGCTGCATTATTTAAGTACACTGAAAGAAAATGACACACTTAAGTATTTTGTGCATACTTGAGATCCTTTTTCTTTCAAAGCAAACTTTAATTTTTTTAGAGATCAGTGCATTTTATGCAATGAAATGGATAGATCTAAAACAGTAGCAAGAGTCAGGCCTGGGTCCCAGGCACTGCTGAAGAGCACTTGCTTTCTCTTCTTTTTTTTAAAGCATTTGAGTCCCTCTGCCCACTACTCTGAGTCTCTATCAGCCTCAAAGGGCAGTGACTGCACACACCCCTTTCACTGAGAGGGCAAGAAATTATTCTTAATAAAGTAAATGATCTAGTAGGTTGTGGTGTGGGGATTTTTATTTCATAGACTCATAGAATGGTTTGGGTTGGAAGGGACCTCAAAGATTATCTAGTTCCAATCTCCCTGCAATGGCAGGGACACCTCCTATGAGACCAGGTTGCTCAAGGCCCCATCCAGCCTGGTCTTGAACACCTCCAGGGATGGAGCATCCACAACACCCCTGGACAACACGAGCCAGTGTCTCACCACCCTCAGGGTAAAGTATTTCCTTCTAATTCCCAATCTAAATCTACCCTCTTCCAGTTTGAACCCATTACCCTTCATGCTATCACTACAAGCCTTTGTGAAATGTCCGTCCTCAGCCTTCTTGCATGCCCCCTTCAGATACTGGAAGGCTGCAATAAGGTCTCTCCAGAGCCTTCTCTTCCCCAGGCCAAACAATCTCAACTCTGTCAGACTGTCCTTGTGGGAGAGGTGTTCCAGCCCTCTAATTATCTTTGTAGCTCTCCTCTGGACCCTCTCCAGCAGGTCCCTACCCTTCTTGTGCTGGGGGTTCCAGAGCTGGATGCGGTACTCCAGGTGGGGTCTGATGAGAGCTGAGTAGAGGGGGAGAATCACCTCCCTCAGCCTGCTATTTGTACTTCTTTTGATGCAACCCAGGATTATGGTTGGCTTTCTGGGCTACATTTGCACATTGCTGGCTCATGTTGAGCTTTTCATCAACCAGCACCCCCAAGTCTTTCTCCTCAGGACTGCTCCCAATCCACTCATTGAGCAATCTGTATTTGTACTTGGGATTGCCCCGACCCAAGTGCAGGACCTTGCACGTGGCCTTGTTGAAATTCCTGAGGTTGGCATGGGCCCACCTCTCAAGCCTGTCCCTCTGGATGGCATCTCTTCCGTCCAGCATGTCAACCACACCACACAGCTTGCTGTTGTCCACAAACCAGTTTATTTTATAACAAATATTTCCTTAGTCTGGATTTTAAACATTTCCTTACTGTGTATGGAAATGTTTTAAAATGTGACCAAGATGTCTTTCATGAACAGATGTGTTGGTGTTAAGGAGTTGCCTACGTGCAAACAGGCCAGTGTACAAACTATGTGGTTTTCAGTTTGTTGTCTGCAACTGATAACACTTACTTCAGGATTATCTTGAAGTACACATGTATTCTTTTTATGATAACATCAGGTTAAAAAAAAACAGAAAATCCTTTTGAATTTCATCATGATGAAACGAAGTCCCTCCATCAGGACATCTAAAAGCGATGCTGAAGTCCCCTGTATTAATGATCAACCTTGATTACAAGGTGTTTTTTCCAACAGAGAATCAGCTCACTAAAAAGCACCTTGCTGGGCATATACAGCGCATATCAGCCTTTATTAAGGGATCAGCCGTTTATTATTCTGCTACTGGCTTTTATTTTCTTCTTCTACACCTTCTCTTGCAGGAAGGCTGCATACAAACACAGCAATCAAGTGGAGATGTTCTTCCTTTATGAGATTAATTACAAACATAGGGATGCTGTGTTTAGCCTGTGAGTATGATTGATCTTGTAGGAGGAAATGCAATAGGAAACTAATGCTTCGTTTTATCTAGTAAGCAAAGTTCAGAGATGTTTACATTCTGCTAGGTAAGCATATCTGTCTAAACATGTGAAGATGGATGAACTGTCCTGTCAGCACAAAATTCATGCCAAGGTAACAGGCTATGTCATCTCTGCCAACCTTTCTCTGCCCAGGAAGCTGTAGGGTCAAAACCACTAATTTAGCAAACAGCTTAATTGTTTCACATTTTAATTAGTGGGGAGATCCAGGCAGAGCCGATGTGCTACAAGGGGCAGCAAGGGGAAGGTGTTGGTGGACTGCACTGGTGGGGCTGTGGGGTGAGGAGGAAGGCATTTTGTGATGCCAAGCATGGGACAGCCATTGCAGGGTAGCTTTTCAGAAATTGGAAGGGTTTTTTCTTTAAAACCTGGCTGGTATAAGGAGCAATCTGCATATTCACTCTGCAAAACATCTGCAAAAAGTGCAGCACTTAGCTGCCCTGGTTTCTATATGTATATAAATCTAATGAGCCCTGTATTTGGCTCAGAGTCCTTCTTAAACAGTTCATTTCATTCTTCGGCACAGGCTGGCACTTGTGTTTAGGCTGAGAAACAGTGTCAGAGGTGATGGATCCATCTTAGTGACTCAGCCTTCTTCCTCATGCTATTTTAAATAATGGATGTTATACTGCTGATATTTAACTTCTGCAAGAGCTGCTGAAATATATGGTGTGTTTAACATACTGATATAACATTGAATCTGGTCAGGTAGGGGAGGAGTTCTCCACCTGGGATTGATTTTCTTAAAAGAAAAAAGAAATCAAGAGGGAGGAGGAGGAAGGAGGAACCCAAGCCATAATATGGATATAAGTAATAGAAATAATTATTGATAGATATAGGATACTAACATGAAAAGTAGAATAAAATAAATCATTACACTAAGCACTTGAAGGAAGACAGGCTAAATTATTAACAGAAGCTAGAAGTGGATAAGAAAACCAGACGTTGTTATTAACACTTCCAGCCGGAACTGATAAACTTATCAGTAAAGGAATGACTAACAAGTTTTTCCAAAGACAAAAGCTAACCAGGACTGCAAAAACCTGTGAAATCACCACATTCCAGGCACATCCCAGAAGACCATCTGCTCTCAGAGATCCTTGCCCAGGATTATCAGGAGGAACTACGCGAGCCCAGGACTGATAAGCGAATTATAATACGAAGCGAGGAAAGGCGGGGTTAGGTAATAAACATGTATAGGCGTCATAGCATTTTACTGTATAAATATGAGAGAGTTTGCCACTTCGGGTATGCACGTTTGTGGTGGAGTGATCCCCCGTGCATCTTCACGCAATAAACATACCTACTTTATAACCTTCTGGGTTATAGAGTCTGTTTCCGCATGTCAATATCTTGTAACAGTGTAAAAATGCCTTTCACCTGAGGCAGTAAAGCAGTCAGCTCTTGCGGTGTATTGATGGAGAATTCTGAAATCAATGCTGCAGTCTGTGTTATATTTATACAAGCATATGCACTGGACTGATGATGAGAGAGAGAAAGGGCTGTTTCCTGTGTTGAAATAACTACCATAATAAATAGAGCCTGGCGAACACCAGGGATCCCTTTGTTCACATCTCACCACTTAGAGCTGGATAAGCAAGTCTTACGGAGTTAGGCTCAGAATTTACTTACTCTTTTATTCTCCGCCTAGAGGCCTTGAGCAGTATGCTCTGCTGATGCCAGAATTAACTAGTGATGCTGGATCTCTGCTACCTGAGAGCAGTGTCAAGGATTTCAGAGGTCTTTTCTTTTTCTTCTTTCTGTCCATGCAAATCCTGCCTGATAAACATGGATCCTTGTGCTGTTTAGCAGTCAGTTTGCAATGCTTGCCAAAAGTTACTGCAGTAATTGATGTTCCTCTTCTAATAATTAATGTTAATGAGTCCACTGAACAGTAAACAAGACAATAAAGAATTATTAATGAGACAATCTTTACTCATTTGTTTAATCTTTTAGTGAGATAATGGGCAATAAATATATTGCTATTCAGCTATCTCTAATGCGTGGAGAGTGTTTTAAAAAGAGATTTTATACTTGCATTTAGTAAATCCAGCAGACTAGGCAGATGCGACACCTGAAAGAATTGGGAGACCTATATAGTTGAATGCCTTGACATTCCGCTTCTGAAGGGCATGGGCAGATATCCAAATGCTATGTTCTGCTCTCAAACCATTTAATTGAAACCATACAAAAGATACAGAGGAGAAAGAGAAAGAGATCTTGGCAAAAACCTTATGTGCAGTTTTTCACTATTGGATTGACCAGACAGGGCAACAAAGCTGATAAAACAGGATTAGCAAAATTGCATTGTTGGATATTATATGTTGTGTGACATGTACTACAGCAAAGGAGTTTGACAGGATTAACCTGCAGAGGATAAATAAGTACCAGACAAGAGAGCTGAATTAATAGACTGCTGTGACCAAAGCAAGGAAATCTATTTGCATGGGGTATTAAGTGTGGTAATAACCTTGAGGGGTAGGGTTGCAGATGATGTCCCAAATCCTGCACTGACCCTGCACCCGAGTCCTGCTCACCACCCAGAAACCTGGCGTATAAAAACTAGCTTGTTAGCACAGTTTCTCATTACACTTTCCTGTTTCTAAATATTAAAAAAATGCTGATTCCTAGGCAGGATTATCTTTGCTATTGGGTTTTTGTATTGGTTTTTTTTTCCCCAAACTGAGAAGTTTATTTTCCTGTTTATAGGAGATGAGATTCTTCTCATAATGCACTAGTGTCAATCTAATGTAAGTTTGGTTTTGGTGGTTTTCCTCAGGGCTTCTAGACCCAGCTGGCCAGACAGAATGGGGGAATGCAGTTCCCTAGTTGCTGGTTACTCATCTGTTTAGGAGATTGTACAATTACATATGCATAACCTAGCTGAAATAATAAGAAAGCTTTCAGACCACGTAGCATTAAGAACATTAAATCTATCATACTATGTACAAATGGGAGAATATTAAAATTTAGCTCAGATGTACTCTAAGACTATGTTGGAGTATTTGATCAAGGGGGTTAAGAAGCAGAAAACCAATCTCCATCTCTGGTACATGAAGGGGAGAGAAAGTCTTAGATTAAGTGTTCATTTCTCACTTGTACAACATATAATACTGTTTTTCACTTGAAAAGGCTTTTAAATTGGCTTTTTCAGGGAGCAAGCAATGCATTCACAGTAGCCTGCTTTTATAAAGTAGTCTGATACCCTTCAGTGCAGATTGCATGGAAGGTTTCAGAAGGATTTAAACAACCTTGGAAAAGGCTCATATGATTTGTTTTTATTTTCCCACCCACAGTACTAGTAGCAGACTTTAGTGTTCCCAGGAAACAGAGAGTGTACAAAAAATATTTGGCATTACTCTGCATGTGACACAATGTGCTTCATCAAGTGTGCTCAGTGCTATCATAATGCAGTGAAAGATCTGCTCAGGGAAGACAATTCACCTTCATCCAGCATTATCATATCACCATTGGTCAGCACCAGCTACAACACAATTCCAGTTTTCAAGCTTTTCCTGTCAGGGTTGAAGGCTGAATAATAGATGCACATAAAATATAAATACATTGGTTTTTTCAACATGTTAAAATTCCAGAAACTGCTCTTTAAACAAAAGTTCTGCTGGTACAAAATGACTGAGACTTTATAAATGTGCGCACATGCACAGGTGTCAAGGAATTTAGCTCTGTTTCCTACAGCAACTAAATTGCATAAGCTGTCTCTCTGAGATAACTTCTGTTAGTGCATGTGTTATTTGCTGTTCAGCCCATTGACTAAATGTGACCACATCTTCCTTCCCTGCAAGAGGAAACAGAATGCATCAAGTTTCCTTTGGATTAAATTGAGTGGTGGGCATGCATGGAGGGGACGCTTCCTTCGTCAGCAGGGTCAGAATTTTTGACTCCACATCTAACCCATTTCAGAACTGTTAAAAAACAATATTTTATCCCTGGAGATTTGCTAGGCTTCCCATTGCTTTCTTTCTGTCCAATTTGCTTAGGGACTTCTGCAAAGGATCCTCATTGCAGGGATAGTCCGAGCTGACTCACAGAAACTGCTTTCTTTTTTGTTTTGGCTGCTGAGGCAAGTCTGTAATACACAAGATGAAATTATTATTTGCTTATTTTTGCCATGTGCCTAGATGAATTAGCCCAACCAGGAATTGTTGGTAATCCCTTAAGAATGACATGACTATTCAAGCAAGTCATTGTACCACCCATGCAACATTTTGAGGGGAATCATGGAGGAGCCTGTGTTCATTTCCGTATTTTTTTCTCTGCTTGGAAAGCTGCAGGACTACCTGGACCCCAAGGCTGTTCCTGTAGTGCTGCAGTATTGCAACACTGAACTATGGTGCTACCAGGGAAATGGGCTGCATGCAGACTGTGATGGTCAGCATGCTTACCAGCATCAGCCCTGCACAGGCAAAGGAGATTTATTTTTCCCTTAAGCAATTCAAAAGTCCCTGTGTGGTTTTAAAAGAAGATCAGCTTTCATAGTCAGCAACAGGTTGTGTCCCTCAGCTTCTGCAAGCTCCTGAGGTTGGGCATCTTGAAGGGGAATGAAGGCCTTGCAGATTGCAATATTCATGGGGGCACCTTCCTGGATGCTAACACACTGGGCAGCTTCTGGGAACCGACTATGCATGCGCTGGTGTCTCGTCCACCTCAGAGGAGTGGACAGGGTGCAGGCATGAGGGTTAATGGTGGTGTCACATTTGGGAAGCCAGGTGGTCCTTGGGGCACTGCTTTCCTTCTGGCAACATCCTGGGATCTGTGAAAAAGCCTGTTTCTTCTGTGTCTCTGAGGGTTGGCAAAGTTATTAGGTTGATTCCCCCACTTGCAAGCCTGCATGCCTCCTGAGGTGAATGCAGGAAAAGAATAGCAGGAATGCAGCTGTACTGACATTGTGCTGCAGTGCCCACCTCTATGAAGCAGCAGATCTTGAGTGCAGAGCCAGTTTGCCACTTTTATTTTGTGGTTTGGTTGGTTGGTTGGTTTTTTGTCCTGGTGACATACAGCCTTTCATATTTGCAACAGGGAGAGGTACAGAATGCATGGGATTGACGGACCTAACCCTGTCACTTTGCTTTCCAGCACACAGCAGTGTGGAAGATGGACCGCGGAGGAGGGCATGGAGGAGCCAGGCAGTGGGGAGCCTGGCCATGGGGCCCCTCCAGGTGCCGCGCAGCAGCTGGTGTTGTGAATCAGGCCGTCACCAGTCGGAGAACGGCTACTTCACAACACCAGGGTCGCACCGCACCACAGTTCAGCTGCTGACTGGAGAAGAGCGGAGGTTCCTGTGGGCAGGCAGGGGATGTGGAATACCGCCTGGCTGCCTCTGCCCAAGCCCAGACCTACAAAGGTAATCAGGTGCTCAACTCCTATTTAGGCACCAGCCTCCCACTGAAGTCTGAAATAGAAGTTAGGCCCCTAAATATCTCTGTGGGTCTGGCCCCGAGACCCTGCCTTGCAGAGCAGTGCTGTCAACAACACTGTCACTGCCTGTTTGCATGCCGCATGAATGTTAAGGAACAAGTAACTTTTATTCAGCCATGGCAAATAGTAAAAAGAAAGCCTTTGCTCTATGTGTAGTTCTCCCTGACAGTCTTGTCTCTGCTCCTTGCCTGTGACTAGTCTGGATTCCTGCCCTATCTAGACACCTGATCACATATTCTCTGTAAAAGATGCTGTACATACCAGGAAAGAAGCCAAACTCATTGGAAATTACACTAAAACAGCCCTAGGTGTGTTGTAATGAAGAGAAAAGCACCAAAAATAGATAGTGGAGCTGTCCAGAAGTGGTACTAACAGCTGCTGTCCTTCAAACAGAAAAAAATGTTTGATTTTGCATTGCTTAAGCAACACCTCATAAATTATTAGATGTAGAGGGACACCAAAACACACTCAGACTGACCCTGTCCAGAGTGGCCCTGTAACATGTGCCATGCATTTCAGGTCTGAAATGTAGGCTCTTGCCTGCCTCCTCCCTTGTACTGCAACACCAGTGTAATGTTAGTTTGAGGGAAGCAGGTTACCACAGGATTCTTTCCACTCAAAACCATGTCATATTCAGGGAGGTCAGCACAAAGCTAATGGCTGTATACAATCCCTTAAGTCAAACTGAAACACTATTCAGTTTTGATCTCTGAAAGCAGCCATCTCTGTTGGACTCAGGATGGGGTTTTCTCTGGTGAGTTTTCCCTTCCTCCCACCACCCCAAGATAGACTGACTATATGCTCTTAGGTGTTGGCTGTCGGTTCTCTTGTATGACATAACACTGGATATGTCTAAAGCAAAGAGTGGAAAAATGCAAAGAGCAAACAATCAAGGTAACAGAGAACTGATGAGGGATTTTTTGAATGTTTTCTTTATTATCCAAAGTCCTCTGATTGAAGCTGGCAGTAAAAATTACTTAAATCCCTTCCTGGTTGTGTGATTGCTGGCAGGGAGATAGACATAGGTGAGAGTCAATATATAGACAAGATCAGAAACAGCATGGGACAGCCTGGAAATGCAAATAAAGGAAACAAAGGTGGTTACATCAGACCCATCCTAATCATTCTGTTCAGATGGGCTTCCTATAGAAGTAACCCTGAATTTCTTTCGTAGCAAAAAGTCCACAAACAACATCATTAACAATGTAAGAGATGTATGGGAGGCTCACACATACATGAGGAGAGGGCAACCTATTGATGCAGGCGAGCATTGGCTTTTTTTTCATTGATTAGAGGAAAAGTAAGACTGTGTTTCTAGTTCAGGTAGTATGACGAGGAGTATGCATTTGCCAACCTAATGTGCAAGAAGCCTGGTTTATTAAACCTGTTCTCTGCTAACACAAACCATGTGCTTTGTGTGGCAGTCTCATTGTTCATTATAAGCTTCTTTTAAAGCTTCATACCTTCATGGGGTAAAATACACAATTCTTTAGAAACAGGAGGCAACAATGAAATAGCCCCAGTAACCCTTATATCCCTATACACACACCAGTTTACGTATTCATATATAGATTCATATATAGAACTAAACACCATTTTATCTTCTACTGTGAGCCAGAAACCTGTTCAAACTATTCAGTTTCTGTTGGTAAATATGCACAACATTTGATAGAGGTTAATGCTTAACATCTGCTGCCAGGCGACCTGATATACTATCTCCATACTTCTCTAAATATGGTATGTGAAGACAGGTCATTTTCAGTTCCCTTTGTTAAAGAATTTCTCAGGAACATCCCATTTCAGAGGTACCTTTGGGGCATTTATTGTACTCCCTGTTTCTAACTTGAATCCATCACTCTTCTAAAGTGATTTCCTAGCAAATTAATGCATGGCATAATGTAGCACTGCTACTGAAAGTCAAGCACTTCTGCTTGTCATTAAGGAGCCTGATGGTGTCATCTCATGAGGTGGATCACAGGCTGAATGGCTGACCATCAGCTTCAGGTAATGGAAACAATTTCTGTTTGATCCTTTCAGCAGTTAGAAGTACTTGATGTTAGCATGTGCCACAGTGAAAGGTGAATGTACAAAATAAATAGTTCAACGTGGGTTTTGCGTTTGTGTGAGTGTTATTCTTAAATAAGCACCTACAGTTCATGTTCATGTCAACCTCAGTTCTGGCAGCTGAGCTGGTTAAACAGGGGCTTGGCAGGTTTCTGGGTAGCCCCCAACACCTGGAGGGCTTTCTGGTGCTTTCCAGGTCCTTCCTACTAGTTAGGTACTGTTACCAAAACTGGTAGTTTACCCCTCAAAAATACCCCATTAGGATTGTTGAAAGGCCTAGTTTTATAATCTTAATAAAACATTGTGATTGGGGAAATCAGGGTGGGGGGGGTGTGGGGGAAGAGCAAAGTCTATCAATGCTGAAATGCTGAGCTGTAATCTCTTTTAATTTTTTTTTTATTTTTAAGGGATTGGTATTCCAAAAGTGCTTTTTATTTTTAAGCAAATAATATTTCATTTCACCCTTAAACCCTTTAAAATCTAAATCTAATGGATTTATTTTCTCAGCACATTCACTTAGTACTACAGCTGTTCTTCCGTTATTTTGAATGGCTGTCTTTGTTTCCTTCCCAGGCTCACCAGCAGTGTACATAGCACTTCAGAGAGCAGCACCCTTGTAAATTTTTTTCTCTTTCCCCTGTATGCAAAAGCCAAGCTGACGAGCACAGCAGGGCTCAGCATCTCTTACTTTCTGTGTTTGCAGGCACGCTGCTTTGTTATTGTGCTATTAACATATTTTCTTTTCATCTCTTTAATTGGACTTCCTCTTTAGCAAACAACTAATATGTAATTAAAATTATATTTCAGGCAGTATTGCAAAGCAATCAGTAGGTAGGACTGGATTTTGGTACCCACAAACCTGAGTCAGCATCTCAACAGGACAGAGAAATACAGAATCAGGCATCTGAACACAGTGAGCAAAAGGTGACACTAAGGAGGAAGAAAAGGGGCTCATTTACAGTTACTGTTTTAAAAACCAAAGGAAGGCTGATCTGATTAAATAACCCGTGAAACTCCCATCTGTTTATTCTGTGCTTGGTACCCTGGAATAATTTCTATGAGACTTGTGCTTTACCCAGCAAATGATAAAAAGGATGGCTCATGGCAAAGAGAGCAAGAAAACAGAAAATAAAGGGTGAAATGAACAAGCAAAAAGGAGTTGGGAGGGAAGGAGATGGCATCCCTGCAGCAGACATTGAGGCTGTGAGGCCGGGCTGCCTCACCAGAGCTGCCACCCCAGCAGCAGCAGCAAGCGAGGCAATGGCAAAACCATGAGCTGGAGAGCAAGTGCCACTCAGCTAACGGCACTGAGCGGACATTATCTCACTGTGGATGAAGGGGCTGTGCAATGTAAGTTTTGGACAGCAGAGACATTGTGCTACTTCAGCACTTGCTTTCCATAGCCCTGTATGCCTTGCTGTAAGGTGATTGCTCCACAGTGCAACTTGCCTGTTGATGCCCAGCTTGGTCGCTTACTCCAGAGTGTCCTCCCAGTATATAGTCAGGCCTCAAACATGCACATAGAAGGGGCCAAAATATCCCCATTGTGCAATGAAGTGGCACTACAAAGAGCCTAAAAGGTACAAAGTAAGGCTAAATAACCATTTCACTCAGAGGTTGATGTAAACAGGAGAGAGTAAGCAGTCTCTGAAGATCACATAAACTACTCAGAGAAGTTTTATAACCCATCCTCTAAGGAGATTCTCTCTGCTTAAAAGCGAAAGCAACAAAGACTTCACTTTGTCATACTCCTTGTCTTTATGTATATGGGAAATTCCAAAAAATATGCTACTTCTTTGACAAACACTTGCCTTTGTTCTTTAACAAGACTAACTACATGTGCCTCTGTCAAGGTCCAGGGCTGAGCCAGCCACCAGAAAAATGACACATTGCTTTCTATTAACCCCTCTCCCTTCCTAAAGATGAAGAGAAAGGGAATAAGGAGAGAGACTTATGGACTGGAAAAGAGAACCAAAACAGCTTCAATGACAATAATAATAATAAAATGGAATACATACAAAAAATACAAATATATACAAAAATTGCTCTGATGGCAATTATGTCACCATCACCACTGATGCTGTGGAAGTCCCCAGCTGGACTTACCACTATGGAAGTCCCAAACTGGACTCAGCAGCAGATGAGAAATTGATTCAGGAATACACAGATCGGTATTGAAGGCAGAATGGACAGAGTCCTCCTTGGATGCTGACCATTGAAGAAGAGAGCTTGACCCTCGTGATCCCTCAGCTTTATACTGAATATAACGCATAAGGGATGGAATACCTCCTTGCTCAGTTTAGGGTCACCTGTCATGTCCATTTCCCCTCGCAGGTGTGGCCTCTTTCCGCACCCCCAGTGTGGTACACAAGAGTTAGCAGTGGCCTTGGTCTGCACACCAGTCCTTGGCAGTAACTGTATAAACATCAAACGTTATCACTGCTAGAAGCAGACACTGTCTGCCAAAACATGCTGTTAGCTTCAGAAAGTGCAGTTAGTTAGAAGAGACTGAGCTGAAAAGTATTAGAAAAAGTAAAAGAATTAGTTCTGTTCTAACCAGAACAGCCTCAATTAATGAGTTTTTACATTGCATTTGATTAGACCTAGTCCTCCAGCCATGCATTAGCAGGAAAGATGGCCATGCATGAAAACTTAATGCGCACAGCTCTTGCCACCACAGAGACAAAACAGCCCAGCCAGCTGCTCTTTGATGCCCGCTTCATGCCAGGAAGACTCTGCTCCCAGGGGGACACAGGCATTGTGCTGGGTGCTGGGAGGGAGGCTAGGACCACTTTGTCCCCCCTCTGTCTGCAGAGTCTTGGGAAGGGGCTTGGGACAAGCTAGTTTGTTCCTGGGATGGGACAGCACAAAAATGCAGAACTGGGAAGAGACCTAAGGTCTGTGTTAATATTTTGAGTGTGTGGCATTCTCCATGATTTGGCTAAAAATTTTGATGGTTTGGGAAAAAAAGCCTAGTTCTAGAGGAGAACTCTTTGGCATATACCAAAAACTCAACATGCAAATACGTTGTCCTCCATATGCCTTTAGTGAAGTGGTTATTAAGATGACTAAATCTGTATGTTAATTCCTTCCTGAACTCCTTCCACCCTGGTCTCCCTGCCATTTTGGATGTGTAGCTATGCGTTCTCCAGGAGAGCCAGCAACTCCTCCATGTGAATAGCAGCTGTGGACTGCTGCGTTAGCGGCTCCTAAGGTTGCAAACTGCATTTCATTTCCAAAGCTCTGGCTGAATTTCATCACCACAGAGATACCAGATCTGGCATCTGGTCTGAGGAGGCAGCACTTGGTGCTGGTTTTACCTCACCCTACTGAGGCACATGTCTGCAGGAGGGGGTTAGTGATGGACACCCAATCAGCTGCTCTCCACACCAAAGCCTCCCATGATGGCTGAAACGGGAGTAGATGCTCACTACCCTCAAATGATACAGAACAAGACAGTCTTCTGGAAAAGGCACTGCACTCCCCATACACCCAACAGCCCTATTGCTTGCTGAGTGGCAAAAGGCTTTAGGGCTGACAACCTACAAGGGGTTTACACGACTATTTTTAATGATGTAAAAATACTGGTTTCCATAGCAACAGCCACATTGGCTGGCACTTACCCCAACTCTGGAGAAAATTGCAGAAGACTCCTAGAGAATAAAAATCCCTGCGTGCCCCAGGAACTGCTGCTCATTAGCAGGGTGTTTCCAGGGGAAGAGCTCCTGCTCTCCATAACTTCTCCCTTTGCTAGATTTCAATTTATCTAGTTTATTATTTTATTGTTCCAAATAAACTTTTGTTTTTGTTCTACCTTAGAGACCTCCAGAGAGACCCATAACACAATGGCAGCATCTCCCATGTCAGCTGCATTGTGTGATAACTCTCTGGGCATCTCTTTTCCTCCAGGAATGGTTTTTGATCTCTTCCCACTTTCAGTGAGTTTAAACCCCAAAGTATTGAATCATACTCTGGCAGCCGCATTGCTGAAAAAGCCCTTCTAATGTTTTTCCTTGAATTAAAAGCATACTGTCTTCAAGCCTTGAATTCAAAATGGCAATGTCTTTGCTGCTTGATGACTAGATATGGGAAGCAGACCTGGTGACTGCTCCCAACAGCATGTGCCAAAGGAACAGTATCACTCATCCTGTCATGGAGAAGTGTCTGCTGTCAGGGAAAAGTAACCTGAAAATCCCCACCACCACCAGCAATGCAACAGTGAGCATGCAGGCAGCTGCCTGCCAGTGAGAGGTGGTGGCACAGACACAGGAATAACCCCAGCCTCAGGTGGCTCAATCATGGGCAGCTTTTGGTGGCGTCGGCTTGTTTTAACCCTATGTGAAAGACAGCATACCTAGTTGGGGTTGGTGTTTTTTGCCTTTGCAAACAAAGTAGTTATATTTGTGCTGGGGAAAAGGGAGACATTCACCAAAAAGTCTCCCTTTTCCTGCCAGGATGTGCAAGCAGATTTTCAATAGCCAAATACCATTAACACTGATGCCTGTAGCACAGTGCAGCCAAGCTTTCCACTCAGCCCCTGCCTTTGGCTGTTGTGTCACATGCACAGCACAAATTCAGGCACCTTTGCCAGGGCTGCAGTTTCATTCACAGGAGATGAAGACTTACTTCGTCAAAGCTAAGCCCCAGAAAAATACCAGATTGCAAAATACAGATGTTTCTTAGTCAGTGACCAAAAAATCCCTCACACGAGCTTTCTTTTTAAATAAAGCAAACTGCACTGCCTTGTCACATGAATTAATATCCCTGAGGTGTGGCTTTCTGTATTTATTCCTTGCTGATGTTGCTTTTGGTCACTACTAAATGAAAATGAAATCTTAGCTGTTTCAAGGCTACTGTTAGGACAGATTCAATGAGATGAAAGTGCATTTCAGGAAATACCACTGAAGGCAGTTTTTGTTTTAATTTCCAGGGACACACAGGGCTTCAATTTCCTGGACACAGGAGGAACTGCAGTCAAGGAAAAGCACACTGACAACACACTCAAAAACCTGTCCTTTCAACCTACAGAAGCAAATGTCATTCAGAGGCGTTGCTGTTATCCTCCTCAGTCACAAGATTCCTCCATTTGAGGGCAATATTTGGGGAATCCAAGTCCCCTTCTTCACAGGCGTTTTGAAGATGAAGTGATCCAGACACGCACAGGGTCCACAGCCAGTGCTGTAGCACCATGGCACGCTTTCTACATGCTGGTCCCATAAGCCTCTCTCCAACAGTACATTAGTCTGTCCTATCAGTTCTGTCTCCAGGTTACTCAGTGACTTCAGTGACTGACTTTCAGCCTGGCTTGTGGTCTTGCAGGCAGATCCCTAGCCGAAGACATCACCCATTGCTTGGGTAGTATGAGGACTTTACCCTCCACTAAGGTCCTCTTCTACTCTAATATGGGATAACCTCTTTTCTTTTCTTGAGTTTGTAATCTCCACATCTCCATCTGGGAAGTGTACCTGCTTGGGGAGCTAGTATGAACATCAGATTAGGCACAACGCTCCACTCACCGGTTGTAATTACACAGTCTGCCTAAGGCAAACAGTGCCAGACCAGATGATTTATGCCATCTAAATCACTGCTTTTCACAATCCGCTTGGTTCAAAACTGATATCAATCAATTTACCCTACATCTGAAGAATCGGGTCTCTTCTTCTAATTTAAGCACATGACTGGAATCCACCAAGTCTCATAGCTAGATCTGGTCAGGAAAAATATTGACTTTTCCCCATATGTTCATAGAAGGAAAAACCCATATTTGGAAAGTTTAATTGAAAAAATCAGACACTCTACTATGGAACATACCCAGATTAACAGTGACAAACTCCAGGATCTTCTCAGAGGGGGAAAAAAAATCCAAACCACTTGAAAACGAAATTTTTCCTATAAAAACTAGCACTAAGTGTGGGAGAGCAAAACTTCTGCCAAGCCTCCCCCCNGTAAAAGTCTGGGTGCTCTGAGCATCTCCTGCAGAGGTGTAGAGTGGGCAGGCACAGCTCTCCTCCTGCCACTCTTGCTGTGTCAAGAGGCCTTAAAAGGCCAAGAAATTTGGCCCCTGTCAGATTTTCTTTCAGCATTTCCCCAGCTTTCTCCATATATGCATTGCACATAATATCAGTGTGGTTAAGACACACAGCAGGGTTTTCTACACATTCATAATAAAAAGTAAGCATAAAAAGCCCCAACCATCCCCATCTAGGTGTCTCACGGAAAGAGATTTAAAGAACTCATTGTCCACAGACAAGGACAGAGCTTACAAAGATGCTGACAAAATCCCACTGTCCTGTTGTAACATGGGGAGGTAACTTCTGATGCTCTACAACGCCTGGATGAGGCTCAGCCAGCCCTACTGCCATTTTGGCCCAGCTTCAAGCTCAATGTCCGCACCTCTCCAAAGACTTCTGGATTAGAGAAGTGAGCAAATTAAGTTTGCTGCCGTGTCAGCCCAAAAGCCTCACAGCAAGGAAACAGACTGTGGGGGTTCAGCCCCGGCCGGGAGCTGAACCACATGGCCGCTGGCGCTGCCATCCCCCCCTCCCCCCCTTCCGCGGACAGAAGGAACGGCAGGAGTGGTTAAAAATGCCTTTTTGGGTTGAGATAAGGATAATTTAATACAATAACACACCAGAAACAATCAGAGCAACAAGAGCAATAACAACAGTGAGAGACACCAGGTACAAAAGAAGATACACCGGGCGGAGCGGACCCTCCCCAGCCCCACACAGGAACCCAGGACAGGGCCTCGGGGCATGATGTCAGCATGGTATGGAATAGCCCGGCTGCGGCTTCTCCCCAGCCAAATTAACCCTGACCTGGCCGAACCAGGACACAGACCTTGGACCTGACATTCTTAGCAAGACCGAAGAGGGTTTTTCCCTCTACCATGTGTGAGGCTCATTGGGCTCATGTTTTTATGCACAGACCAGCATTAGTCATTTGCAGTAATAATATAATAATACAAATACACTGGTGAAGTTATTCTGGAATTAAGGAATAAAAAAACTTGCACCTTCCTCCTGTCCAAAGCTGTAGGTTGGGAGGGGAAGATAGCTGATAAGCATCCCAGTACCTTTGGGAAGCAAAAAAAGTCATATCATGTTCATTTAATTATCCTGTGAGGGAGCACAACAGCACAACTATCCCACAGCAGTGTGTTATTTCAGCATAGTAAAACAGAGGAGAATACCAACTCAGACGGGAGTTTCTGAAACTCTTCATTAAGTCTTTTCTTTTACCCCAGATAACCTGAGGTCTTTTATGTGGCCATGACATAGTAATTTTACCTTCATTTAGACCAGATACTGAAATAGAAACTCAGGGGTGGAGGAAACCTGAAATCAAAACAAATCACTTTTTTTGCATATTAATGAGGCTCCTGATTTAAAGTGTTCTAGCTGTTCACATAGGAGTATCAACAGTAGATGCTGCTAATTTAAGCCTGACTAATTAAATGCAAAAATTAAAAAAAAATCACTCCCCTAGAAACAGCTGCATGCAAGATGCACTCAGCCAGCACATTTCCTCGAGCTCTGCTTACTATATCTGCATTTAGGGAAACAATCTCATAGCTTTTGTCTCTCTTACTGAGTGGGGTTTTCCTACCGCATGTTGCCTTTAGCACCTGCCCCTCTGAAAAGCTGGCAGCAGTGACTGGCAGAACCCACAGGGATGTCTGTGATTGCAACCAGTTTGGGGCTTCAGCAAGGCTTCATCAATGGCACGTGGCATTACAGGCGGCTGAGCTGAGACCATCCCTGCAGCAGAGCCTGTAAGGATTGACAGCTGTCAGAGTGCCATCAGGAACTTGTCACACGTGTGCTCTGACCCTTCCCCAGCTCACTGGAAAAACGTTAAACTGTTACAGCCCCTGAACTTGACCCCCTAAGAACTAAACTGTATCTCATCAATTTGGCTACAAGGATACTATGGGTTATTGTGGCAAAAACCCAGCTAAAGTAGGGACAAATGGCATCCATCACCATCCCCTGGCCATGACCTCGCTGCAGCAGGCAATCTGGTTGGGCATGAGCCTGCTCCCCCCCCCTTACTGATTACAGATCAGTAATTTCATCTAACAAACAGTACACATGAATTATGCAAAAACTCAAGGGAAAAAAAGATTATTTCAGCAAAGTATAGGAGGAAGGAGGGCCATATTCTTGACTGCATAGTGCTGATGGTGTCCAGCAGGAGCTGGGAGAGTGGTGGCAGTGAGATGCCACCTTCTCCAAGCAGCAGTTTTGAAGCAGAGCAGGAAAAGCTGTTGATGGGCTCTCAAAAAGCCACCAAGAGCTTTGCATTAACAGCTCGGAGGCATATGGTTTGGGCAACACGGTTGCTTATGTTCACCAGTTCAAAAGGGATGAAGAGGAAAGAGCTGGATCTGTGACCATTAGTTCTGCACAGCCTGAGGGTTCCTGCTTTTGGGCACTGCCCATCACCAGCTGCTCTGCAAGGTGGCAGCCAGACAAACCCATTTTCTCACTAACCCTCCAGTGAGCATCCCTCTTCTCCCTGCAGTGGGTCTGGGCACTGCAGCCTGAGCAGGGAGGAAAATGTATCTTCAAGTTTGCTGTCAATCAGCACATTCACACTGAAATGAGAAGAGGGGTTTTGTTCTTTTTTATTTATTTATTTTATGGTTAGTTATTTTGCCTTTTTGAATTTGCATCCCAAGGGCTTCCGTATGACAGAATGTAATAGTATTAGTCATTGTTTTACACATAAGGGAACATAATATTTAACACTCAAAAATTTCTAGCTTCAAAGTGCCACATAAGTATAAAAAATATACTATATTTTCCCATTTTTTTCAGGGATAGCTTGTTCTTTTCTGAAGCAGTACAACTTCTCTTTGTATTATCCCTCGTGAGAAATTAGGTTTTTCTGTCACCACCTCTGTCACATCACAGGATGCCAGTTTTCTGGCCTCTCACTCAGAACAGCTCTGAACAAAAGGGACTTCCCTAGCTCCCCCTTTTCCCCATCCATCTGCAGCTCCCATGCATCTATCATATTCCTGGCTACTGAAGTCCAAGTCGAGCATCAAACAGCACCAGCAGTGGTCAATCAATCCTTCCTTCAGCAGCTTGTCCTATTGCCTGTAGAATAAAAACTACAAGATGTTACATTTCTTTCTGCTTTTCCACCGATGCTTCACTCATGCTGGCAATAAGCTCATTCTCTGTACAGGACTAGAGATGTGTGTTGTAACTCACCTCATGGCCCTCCGATTTCTGTTGTGACAATGATCCAGGTTGCTTGCAACAGGCATGTTTGAACAGTGGTGGTCTGCAGAGCTAATGGTGAGGTTGCTCAGCATCATTCTGGGGAGCAAAAGGATATTGACTAGTAAATCTGTACCCTGAGAGGAATGCTGAATACATCTAATGAAGAAGTATTATCTATCATGTGGGAATATCCCGCTTGTGACATATTCTTGTAACTTTCACTTGTATATTTGTTAGACTAGAAGAAATGCTATTTACATAATCAGTGACATAACATTCTACATGCTATGACATATTGTGACTTCTTGGTCCCATACAGCAGCATATGAAAAGCAGCTAAGAGTTTAAAATCTGTTCTGTTAACACCAGTAATTTTTCTACCTGCAAGAGTCTGAAGCTCCTGCAGGATCTACGAAGTCCCTCCCTGCAACAGAGGGCTAAGATAAACAAGCTTCTTTGTTATTCAATATATTTCTGCATATATTACATTTCCAAAGAAATTCTGCACCTCTGCTGGAAAACATTTAGGAGCCCCAAATCAAAAAACACCTCTTAATCTTATATCTCAAGAAACATTTTTTTGATCCTTTTGCGTAACACGTCTTAATACTGCCTTACAATTTTACAGTGTTTAGACAACTAAGAAGGATTAAAAACACTGTCTCAGTTGGAGACATCACCCAAGATTTGTATTAATTCCCCAGCTGTGATTTATAGCATGATGAATTCTCAAGAAATATCTTAGCTTGGCAAGTGTATTCCTGGAAAAGAATGATTTAGGTTGGATGGGATCTCTCTTGGGTCATCTAGCCTATCACCCAGTAGTCACAGCTGTGCTGTGACATCGGTTGCATTGAAAGGTCTTCAGTGAATAAAAATAAAGTCTGTCATAGTATGTATGTCATGCGCTAGATCTGACAAACAGAAAATGCCAAAACTAAGAACAATTAAGCATATAAATATGCCAATTCAGCAGTCATAACAATCCACAGTTTCCACAAATTGCACACATTTTTCTTCCCCCAGCCCCAACCTTACACACCTCACGCGTTTTAATGCACACTTGCAATGCAAAATGAGTTTCAAATAACTCCTGTTTGTCAGCTGAACAAAACTCAAAAGACTCAACCATAAGAAGTCTCTCCAGACTCAACAGAGAAGATAAGCTGTGCTTCCAGCCTCAGCCTCTGCAGATGAGTTGGTGCCTGAGCTCTGAGGAAGAGAGGGCTGGCAGTTGTCGTCAAGCATGCTGCTTTGGGAGGGGGAAAAACTCACATCTGGGAGGTTGTTCTCTCAGACAAAATTCCCTGCCTATGCACAATTGCCAGAATGAATTCTGTAGCCCACTTTAACTGAGGAATAAAATGTGCTGTCTCTTGAACCACCACAGGAACATCTGTAGTTTCAACAGTGCCCAAGTGCAAGCCTGTAGACATCTTAGCTGAGCAGGAACTAGGGACCAGTGCTCATATAGGCCCATGTGGCCCTGGGCCCTTACCTTGTTCCTTAGTGCAGGCAGCCAGCAGCCAGGTCCTTCCCCCAATATTGCAGCTGGTGCTTTTGGCACTTCCCTAATTTTATTTCATGATGGGTGGGGAAAAAATCATGGCCTATCTTTCACTGAGTGCTTTGTACAGTCACTCATTTGCAACAGATGTAAGCATGGATGGATTCAGTACAACTTCTTAGTCACATATGAAAAACTCCCCGGCCTGATCATGGAGGCACTGCATTTCACACATCCATGTGCACATCAACCCCCTTTTCCTGGTTGTCTGCAGGGACAGAGCCCTACAGTGTGTCATCCTAACATAAGGAAAAGGCTGAGGTACTGAATACCTTCTTTGCTTCAGTCTTTAATAGTAAGACCAGTAGTTCTTTGAGTGCCCAGCCCCCTGAGGTGGAAGGCAGGGATGGGGAGCAGAATGAAGCCCCCATAATCCAAGATGAAATGGTCAGTGACCTATTACACCACTTAGACACACACAAGTCTATGGGGCCACATAGGATCCACCCAATGATACTGAGGAAGTTGGCAGAAGTGCTCATCAAGCCACTTTCCGCAGTCCTGGCTACCTGGGGAGGTCCCACTGGACTGGAGGTTAGCAAATGTGATGCCCATCTACAAGAAGGGCTGGAAGAAGGATCCAGGGAACTCCAGGCCTGTCATCCTGACCTCAGTACCAAGAAAGATTATGGAACAATTCATCCTGAATGCATTCAAACGGCACATGCAGGACAACCAGGGGATCAGGCCCAGCCAGCACAGTTTTGTGAAAGACAGGTCCTGCTTGACCAACATGATCTCCTTCTATGACCAGATGACCCACCTAGTGAATGAGGGAAAGGCTGTGGATGTTGTCTACCTGGACTTTAGTAAAGCCTTTGACATAGTTTCCCACAGCATCCTGTTGAACAAGCTCGTGGCTCATGTCTTAGACAGATGCACTCTGCTGGGTTTAAAACTGGCTGGATGGCCAAGCCCAGAGAGTTGTGGTGAATGGAGTTAAATCCAGTTGGCAGCTGGTCACAAGCAGTGTTCCCCAGCTCAGTGCTGGGGCCAGTCTTGTTTAATATCTTTATCAATGACCTGGATGAGGGGATCAAATGCACCCTCAGTAAGTTTGCAGATGACACGAAATTAAACTGGAGTGTCGATCTGCTCGAGGGTAGGAAGACTCTGCAGAGGGATGTGAACAGGCTGGAGCGATGGGCTGAGGTCAATTGTATGAGGTTTAACAAAGCCAAGTGCCGGGTTCTGCACTTTGGTCACAACAACCCCCAGCAACACTACAGGCCTGGGGAAGAGTGGCTGGAAAGCTGCCTGATGGAAAAGGACCTGAGGGNGCTTGAGCACTGTGTCCAGTTTTGGGTGTTGCAGTATAAAAGAGACATTGAGGTGCTGGAGCGGGTCCAGAGAAGAGCAACCAAGCCAGTGAGGGGTCTGGAGAACATGTCTTTAGAGAAGTGGCTGAGGGAACTGGAACTGTTTAGTCTGGAGAAGACTGAGAGGAGACCTTATTGCTCCCTACAACTGCCTAAAATGAGGTTGTAGAGAGGTGGGTGTTGGCCTCTTCTCCCAGGTAACTAGTGATAGAATGAGAGGAAATGGCCTCAAGTTGCGCCAGGCGAGGCTTAGATTGGATATTAGGAACAATTTCTTTACTGAAAGAGTGATTAAGCATTGGAACAGGCTGTCCAGGGTGCAGTCACCATCCCTGGAGGTGTTTAAAAAACATGCAGACATAGCACTTCAGGAAATAGTTTAGTGGTCATGGCAGTGTTGGGTTGACGGTTGGACCTGAAGATCTTAGAAGTCTTTTCCAACCTTAATGATTCCATGATCTTTATCAGTGATCTGGATGAGGGGATTGAGGGCACCCTCAGTAAGTTGGCAGATGACACCAAGTTAGGTGGGTGTGTTGATCTGCTTGAAGGTAGGGAGGCTCTACAGAGGGATCTGGACAGGCTGGATTGATGGGCTGAGGCCAGCAGAATGAGGTCCAACAAGGCCAAGGACTGGGTCCTGCACTTGGGCGACAACAACCCCATGCAACACTACAGGCTTGGGGAAGCGTGGCTGGAAAGCTGCCCAGCAGCAAAGGACTTGGAGGTGCTGGTCAACAGCTGGCTGAATATGAGCCAGCAGTGTGCCCTCGTGGCTGAAAAGGCCAACAGTATTCTGTTGTGCCCCTGTACTCGGCACTGGTGAGGCCACACCTTAAGTACTGTGTTCAGTTTTGGGCCTCTCACTACAAGAAGGACATTGAGGTGCTGGAGCATGTACAAAGAAGGGCAATGAAGCTGGTGAAAGGTCTAGAGGGTCATCTTCTAGTCTTGTGAGGAGCACCTGAGGGAACTGGGGTTCTTTAGCCTGGAAAAAAAGGAGGCTCAGGGGAGACGTTATTGCTCTCTACAACTACCTGAAAGGAGGTTGTAGCAAGGTAGGGGTCAGTCTCTTCTCTCATGTGACAAGTGACAGGATAAAAGGAAACAGCCTCAAGTTGCACCAGGGGAGGTTTAGATTGGCTATTTTGAAAAATTTCTTTACAGAAAGGGTTGTAAAGCACTGAAACAGGCAGCCCAGGTGTCCAGGCCACCACACCTGGAGGTATTTAAAAGCCATGTACATGTGGTGCTGAGGGACATGGTTTAGTGGTGACCTGGCATTGCTGGGTTAATGATTGGACTTGATGTTCTTAAAGGTGTCTTATGATTCTATAACCTTCCTGTATCTCCAGGGCTCAGCTACCTACCAGAAGCTGCATGTAACTTGCCCTAATAAGGCTAGTACCCATTCTCAAACTCTTTTTTCTCCTGTCAGATTTAAGCAGTGTCTTGTCAAATGAATACATGTATTTGATCACCTGCAAGGGGAGAATAAGGAGATAGGAAGCAAAAGATACGTCTAGACTAGTTTTCATAGACTACCACAAACTGCTTATCAGCATGCACTTGTGTAACAAATGGCAAGACCAGTCCAGGGTGCAAACCTTCTGTATTCTGGGTCTTCATGGGGCTCTGCTTCTGAACCCACAAAGCTGGAAACTCTGTTTTGCAGGACAATGGAGCTTACCATCATAGGAGATAAAAATAATTTGGGGCAAATTATGCCCTGTGCTCTCTGTTTAAATTGTTTTTTAGCACAACTACTAATACAGAGCTACCCTCCAGACTTCCTAGCTTGTGGTCTTTGTTCCCAGGATGGAGGAGATGCAGCAAAGGGAAGTCTGCGTGCAAGTATCATTTCTAAACTCCTCCGCAGCCCTGTTCTTTGCTGCAGCCACCCAGGAAGCTCCTAGGAGGCAACACTGTCACCTCAGCTCCAATTCACAACTTCTTCAGCAAAAGGCAACACAAACATATGGAGTATAGCCACATCCCATAGGTGTGAGAGTACAGAGGATTTGTGTGGAGAGGACCATTGGAACTTTGATGTATGAGGTAAGGTACTTTCATACGTGGATCATGAAAAGATATAGCTACACGAACAGTCCTCATCTTTGCCTGTGTAGTCCTCACTTGACCCAGGGAACCAGAGGCCCATCACTAGGTCACAGTGTTGCACAGTCTTACCAGCTGGGCTTGCACAGTCTTCCCCAAACCAGTCACGGACTCCCTAAGATTTTGCAGGTCTAAGTGCAACTTGCTGATGTTTATGCTGGAGCTCTTTAACATATTTATTTATTTGAAACATGTAAGAAGTGAAATAGGGTAGATGGATACTAAAACACAAATCTGAGACTTCTCCAGTTTCAGGACAGACGCTTTCCAAAGAGTTATTTGGCTGCCGGCACCCATTGGGTACCCAGCATTCTCCATATTAACATTTGCAAATGCTTTGAAACATTTGAGATCTTTTAGGGAAGAAGGAATTATCTGAAAGGAAAATAAAGTCATGTCACAATACATATTTCTGCCTCTTCCCTCAGCAGCTCTCTGTTGCACTGACAGGCACCTGTGGAACTGCAGGCATAAGTAACAACTAGTTTTTCAGTAGCATAGATTGCCGATTCTTGTACTCAAAAAGTGGCTGCATGGAGGCACCTACGATCTAATATGAGGTTAATTTGCAGTCCTAACCTTGACCAGGCTCACAGCAGAAGCAGGTTTTAAGGATTATTGTCAAGAGGCTTTGTTCCAGGCACATACTTATAGAGCAGCTGGGATGGGGTGAATCTTCCCTGGTGCTGGTTCCTCTGCATAACACAGCATCAGGGTTGTCCAGGTTTACACTGCGCTTCTTAAAGAGATGGTAGAAACTGGTCAATTTCTGTTTCTCCGCCCAACCCTCAAACCTAAAATAGACTCTGTATAAAGCCATGGCCTCATGACCCACTCTTGTACAGACTGTATTAAGGCTATTGCTGAAGGTATCCTACTGGCAAAGCTAAATGGCTGTACGTACTGCATTCGGACAATGCAAAGAACTGATAAAAGGCACCAAACAGCTTCAGAACTGTTAGAAGATGCCACCTTCTTCTCCATCTGAAGAAGGAGGCATTCAACCAGAGCCTATGACCCAAAAACAAGATGCACAACCACTAACTGAGCAAACCAAACAGGAGAAGTAGGCAGCAAAGAGAATCTGGAGTGACTGAAGATCAGAATCAGGAGAGAGGTCATAAAATAAATAACAAGATAAGGAGCCAGAGGTGAAGCAGAGACGTCACACAGAGCACCAAAAGGAGCAATTGCCAGTGGGCAGCACATCCATCACAAAGACATAGTACATCAGAGGAATCTCACAGGTGACCAGGGGAAGAAGAAAAATGCCCTGAACTGCTACAGGACTCACTCCAGGAATGGGCCTGTCACTTCTCCAGCAGAAAAGAGGAGTATAGGTGAGCATAAGTAGTCTCAGCCTTCTTCTGGGAGTCAGCTAATTTAATGCTGCTCACAGCAAAACTGCAGCAAGAGTGCAGAATTCCAAGTGTCAAGTAAGTTTGTGTTAAAGTAACTGCAATTATATACAGCCTGCACTCACTCCCATGGGAAGCTGTGGCAGGTTCGTGTTGGACCTCACTGGAAGCAGAATTAGGATAATAATCAATACAAGCACAGCCATGATTTTGCATTTTTCTGTAGCTGACAAAGCCTATGATAGTAAAAAGCAAAGGGCTTTTTATATTACAGAGCAAAGGCCTGCAGAGATTTCAGCTACTCTCTGAATAATGGCATGTGATCAAGTCCTGTTGTGAACAACAAAAAAAGGTAATTTCCTGCTACATGCATGTAATTCCAATGCTGTGATAAGTTATTTGGTTCACCACTAGTTAGATCACTGTACAGTGTTCAGCGGCACAAAATGTTTTGGTCAATCAACACATTTTTCATCTCTCATACAAATACTGGTTTGTGCCTTAACTGTGTTGGCAGCAAGTAGCTCTCCGGTCTAACAAAAGCAAAACTACTGCAGTGCTGTGAACAACCCACTGTGCTCAAAAATTTACCACTTCCTTCAAGTACATAGACAACCAGGTAGCTAAAAAAGTCATTCAATATATTACACTTTTAATTGCTTTTTTGAAAAAGAAAAAAAAGTTAATAATGGAAAGAACAGCAGTTGGCCTATCCAAATGACAGGGGGCCACAGGAGATTGATTAATGAGAGACAACCAGTGCTGTGGGTGAGTACCAGATTTTGCTCCCTCAATGCATCTAAAGTTGGTTGGGAAGAGAAAAGCTTGCTAAGCACTACTACCACAGAAAATCTGAGGGCTGCAAGATTGAAGGTATGATTACACCGATAGCAGCCAGTGCAAAATATGATCGTCCATTCCCAGATAACCGCAACTTATTTCGCACTTCTGCTCTGAAGATTATGAGGAAAATCCTCATTTGGCTGCTGTGCCTGGCTAATGTAAAGGAACAAGTTTCCTAAACAGAATTTATTTTACCAACAGATACCCTGACCTGCTTCGGGATGAGCCCAGTTTCCATGGACTGCATTCAAGATGGACTCACTCACCATCTCCTCCAAGAGCCCACCCACCTCGGAGCTATCTCCAACCTGCTATCTCCAAAAGAAACTGGTGGGAGAAAGGGAAGTGCTAAGCATCCACCGTTCTTCCTAGGACACTAAGTTACTACTGACAAAACCACTAGATTTCAGAGGGTACCTACAGAAATGTAATGGAAATGACTTGCAAGAAGCCAGAAGCTCATTTTTGCATCCCAAAGCACAAACCCATAGTTATTTTGCTCTCGCCTGGGGCCAGTGATGTGACTCACCAAAAAACTTCAGTGGTTATCACAGAAACAGATTAGGACAAAAGAGAGACAAGAAAAAGAGGCAGCAGTCCCATAGAATGGCCAGACAAAAATGATGCAACCATCGCACAAGTCACTGCTTGGGAAGCTGGGGCCAAGCTTCACTGCACTGGCTCTCAGGTTGTGCACTGCCAGGCCACCAGTACTTCCTTGAATTCCCTTCTGAGCAGGTGCAGTGGGTTAACCTTGGCTGAGCACCAGGTGCCACCAAGCCTCTCTATCACCCTCCCCTTTCCTCTCCCTTCTCAGCAGGACAAAGGGGGAAGGAAAATAAGATGAAAAGAACCCTTGTGGGCAAAAACAAAGACAGTTTAATGAAAATAAAGCAAATCCAAGCAAGTCCACATGCGGGAGCAAAGAAAAACAAAGGTTTATCCTCTACTTCCCATCAGCAGGTGATGTTTGGCCATTCCCTGGGAAGCAGGGCTCCAAAACACGTAGCGGTTGCTCCGCAGGACAAAGGAAGGGCCGCCCTCCTCCTCCTCCTTTTCCGTAGCTTTATAGCTGAATGGAATATCCCTTTAGTCAGTTTGGGTCAGCTATCCTGGTTGTGTCCCCTCCCACTGTGGGGGGCAATGTTGGGAAGAGCCTTGGTGCTGTGCGAGCACTGCTCAGCAGTAGTCACAACACGGGTGTGTTATCAACACCCTCTAGCTCCCAGCACAAAACACTGCACCATGAGGGCTGCTATGGGGAAAATCAGCTCAGCCAGACCCAATACAGCAGGCTTGGATACTGCTGCTGTTTTTGAGGGGAGCAATACACAGGACACACTTTGGCTTTTGAGTGCTCCAAGAGGAGCTCAAAGATCTGGAAGAACTTGGAAAAGAGGCTCTATTCACTGGCAGGGTATGCAGAGACCTGGCATGAGGCAGTGTTAAAATTCATTTTGTGCAGTGCTGGAATTAGAAAAATATATATGCACATGCACAAAGTGTCTCTTGTAGAGACTGGCCAAGAGCAGGTAAAGACTGGGAGAGGACAGGGGAAAGATGGTAGGACAGTGGTGGAGAAAATCCTTACCTTAAGTTGCCATGCAGAAACTGTTCAAAAAGAAGAGAAGGAAGGTAATGATGACGACATGAGACCTTAGGCCAGTTAATTAGCAGGGTTTTTTTAATCTCTGCTGCATGTTGAAGCTCATGGGAGCTGCCATCTGCTCCCTGCTGCCCATTGGGTGAACATGGGTGAAAAATCAGGGAGTGGACCTTCATGGTGGCACTTCATGACAATAGGGATTGGGAGACAGAAAAGGGGGATCCAGCTTGCTGTTCTTTTCAGTCCCAAGGTAATCACCTTGCCCTCTAACAAGCTAAATCCTTTCACCAAGGGCTGGCAGCATTTCTGCAGTTTTTAGTCTTTGAGTGTCTTGGAGATGTCTAGTCTCTCTCCTGCACTAACCTCTTCACTGTGAAGTCTCCTTCTCTGCTGGCTGTAGAGCAAATGGTGCCTCTTCCACATAGGGCTGAAACACTTGCAACTTGTCCTGAACTTTGCTTCCTCTATGCAGAAAACACCAGAGACTGGGAAGGCTCACTTTTCTGCCTTCCCTGTCTGCTTTCAGCTGCATGAAACCAGGAGGACGTATATATCTGAAAAATGGTTTTACAGTTCTCTTAGAAAGTCCTGCTGCTATTCAGCATGATTGTTGGGATTAAAAGGGTTTCAATTTTCAGCACTTTGTGCACACTCTTTTTTGACATAGCAATGTTCTATTGCAGCTTATTTTGCAAATGTTTTAGATATCTGGCAGCGATGGACATATCTGGCTATTGCCTTGCGTCCCCAGACAGAGCACAAGGATAAGGGGCCATAGGTGATCTCTGCCTTTCCCTGGTTGTCCTGGGGTTAGGCAGATTTAATGTTTTCATTTTGTTTGACTCATTCACCACACTATCAGTGTAACCCAAGACAACATGAGTGACATTTGTTGTGAGATGCCCCCTTTTTCATTATGAATTGGCCCCACACATTTAATGGTAATTGCTAGGCAGGCAGCACAGAGCAAATTCCTTTTATTTCAAATCCAAGACAAGTCAGTGCTGGCTGACAGTTTGTTGGCACTTTACTACATTAATTAAGTACACCTCATCTAATATTACACACAGTCTTTCTGAAAATCTCTAGTGAAAAAGTCTGTTAAAAGTGCCAGTTGAAGTCAAAACAACATCCAATATTGCAAATTAGGATTCCAGATTCCAGGATGAGATCTATTTGTCTTTCCCTGTTTAACTAAATAAAACCATGGAGGGACAGAATTCGTTTTGTCATTCTTCTGTCTATAGGACTCCTTACAGTAGCTAAGAAAACAAAATCCCCATCATTTATCTTAAGATATGAACTGGCTTACCCATCTGTGAGCAAAGAATGGTTTTGCTTAGCTTGCTCAACTAAATGAATCTTGGTTCACTTGCTTGCAGCTGAAGACAAATTAGGCTGATTATATACAAAAGGGCATACAGTACATCTAGGAATTAAACTGTGACTGGGTATTTAGGATGAATGAAACAAATAGGCAGCAACAGCTTTGCATTGCTCCGAACAATCAGCAGTCCCCTTCTCCCACAATCTTTTAAAAACATTTTCAAAATAATCCTTGGTGTTATTCTTATGCATGAGTTGCTGGTTTGCAAGTATGGATTTTTAAAGAAATAAAAAAAAAATCCCTCTGCAAACTTTTCCCCTTTTGCTATGGAAAGCATTACCAAGCTCAGCAGCTCACTGTGATGCTGCCTTTCATACTAAGTTGAGGATTTCCTGCCATGTCATGCAGCCAGGCTGCTCCATATACAAATTGCAGAGGCAAGCAATAGCATCACAACCTCCAGCACTTTCATTCCCACATCTCGCTTACTCCATAGGATGCTGCAGAATGTATACCGTATCTGCTGCAAGTACTCGACAGGTGATATTTCATGTTCACTGCTCTTGGTGGTATGGGGAGTAGGCTGAAATAACAAGTTCTTCACGTGTCAATAGTTTTCAGTAATTAACATATTTCAGGCCCTATCACAAACATCCTCCCTTCAAAAGAATTATAATTGGTGACAAAATCTACAGCATGCAGTTTCATCAAATGCACACTTGGGCTCATAAGACACTAGGTTGCACCACAAGAATAAAATGCACCATAATACTGATTAAGTAGTAAATTTTGCTAACATTTTGGACATAGTGATTTTTGAGAGGATATTTTTAATTTTAGTCTTTACATGATAAAAGTGGGGATTTGAAATACACAGATAAAAATGTCTTATAGGACTGTTACTGTAGCATGTCACTGACCACCCCCTGTAAAACTGCTTCTCAGTATGACCATGAAAGATCAATAGATTTCAAACAAACTGGAGCTTTAGGTGTCCAGATCCTCTCTGAAACACATGTCCTCATTTGTGCTATTCCAGGTACTTGCTGAAATTCAGTAATTCCAGTATTCCAGTTTTGTGCTCTCTTCCCTCAGTACGGATGCAAAAGAGAGGTGGAAGACTGCCCCTCTGGTTGTTTGAGCCAAGCTGGTGCATAACCCAAGCACTGGGTCAAGATGTTTGCTCCTGAGACTGAAGTCAATAGAGGAAAGAAAAGCAATCTCTCTAGCAACAGAAAACATACATTTCTTGAACAGCAGGCATTGCCCATATACTGAAATCAGATGAAAACTGAAAGGCAAATATTTGTGCCTGGGCAGGACAAACTTCCCTTTTGAAAACAACAGACAGCTTTTGGGAAAGGCAGCAGAGGCCTGAATTGACCAGCATCCTGCCAGGGAAATCCCCAGGGAAGTATCTCTAAACAAAGAACTACTCTAAGGTGTTTGGAGCTTGTTGACCAAAAGTCCTTCTACGTTATGATCATTTCAAGGAGAGATGGTCTTGAGGGGCACCTTGACTTGTAATTGCAACCACACATAACTCCTCATCTATTTGGTATTGCTTGCAGATACAGTGGTGCCTCTCAGGTGTCCATGGGTGACTGAAAGACAGAAATGCTGAAGTTGTTTTATCCAATATGATACAGGGAGCCCAAGCCAAAGCAAATACTAAATGCAGATACTCAGAGTCTCAGCTCAAAATTTCAGCTAAAGCCATCTTTTCTTTCCATCACTTGTTTCAAAGTCTGATTGTTTTTTCTACCTGCACCTGCTTTCCTGCAGCTTGGTCACCCTCTCTCCCACCTAAGCCTTGCCTGTACTCCAAGACCACCCTACCTCCCTAGCAAGTAGTGACTCATTCGCTATGGGTACAATATCTAATTCTTCCAAAGTCTGGTGTGTTTTCTACATGCCATTTTAGCAGCATGGATAGTCATGGTAGCCTGACTCTCCGTCTTCTCATTTGAGCTGCTCTAACACATATTCAGGGTATGGAGAAGCTATGGAGTACTTTCTAGAGTACAGGTACAAGCTTTTTTTTTCTTACTAAAAATACCCAAACTACTGCAACAACTGCAGACCCAGCCACTCTCTGTCAACTGAAACATGATTCTCATCTCCGTAAGAAATCAGAACAAAAGTTTTCTTTCAAAGACTGCAAAAACATGGGAAGCAAATATTATACGTCAAATCCCCAGCCTGAGATAACATAGTCAATACAAGGCAGGATATGGCTTTTGTTCTGAATGCTGTCTTATTAAATGCTGATAGGTCCTCATGAATATAAGTTAGCTGTTTTCTTTTATCTAATGGGTTTTTTTCCTCTGATATGACAGACTCCCGTTTTAGTATACAAACTTGCTTTTGATGCATTGATGAACCAAGAATTTATCCATCATGGGGAAAACAAGACAAACAATCATTATACTGTGGTTTTTGTAGCACAATTGTTGAGCTTTCATGATGTAAGCATCATAGTAAAATGATTAACTACATACAGGAGTGCACATCCAGCTCACATTCGAAAAATCATAATCCAAACACACACACATATTTCTATAGCAGCCATATAAACAGATACTCAGGCATATCCTAACTTACAAAACATACACAACTGGCAATCAGAGAGATAATCCCTTGTCTCATAACGAACAGCTTTGTCTCTTCCATCACTACAATACTCTACCATGTTGAAACAATTTTGCATTTACTGCTGAATCCAGGCTCTGAAGTCTGAAGTCTGTAATAACACCATGTCATACAATCACTGAATACCAGATTAAAATATACACAGGCACCATATTATTCCATTATCAGGAGAGCACAAATATGTCTCCTTTCAGATGCTATTTACATAGCTTTAAGAAGCTGCATTTCTTTTCAGAAAAGACTGCCTGAGAATTTCCATCTTTATAATATAGTAATGTTACAGGTATCTGAAGGAAACAAACAAATGCAGCAATTCATTTTATACATATTTTGTATGGAATTATTAGCTTCTTAAAAATGAGGATGAAGTTACATTCATCAGAGATGTGAACATTTTGTAAAATAACAGTGCTTTTCTTGGTGTCAAAAAGGAAGAAATTTAATAAAAATGTTATATTACTGTTGAAATACATTTAATGTAACAAAAAAAAAATTATAGTCACGTTAATAGCTAACTTGCTTTAACAGCCATCAATAACTAATCCTCACAATTACTTCATGTGGCACAGAAAGCTGCAGTATCCCCAGAAGTCTACATGCAGGGAAATTTTAAAAAGCAGCCACAGAGCAATAGATAAACGAGAATTGGAACAAAAATAACCCCACAAGCTCCATTTTTTAGCCCTAGAGACCTGCCAGTCCTTCCCTCATCTGCAGCACTGATGTTTCCTCACAGAGCCACATCATGGAGAGCTTGGCAGCTCAGGGAGCAGGCACTCCTGGGGCTCGGATTGTGTCAGGAAATTCTTCCTCTTCTCCGCGGGCAGTGCAGCTCGGGGAGCAGAGAGGGCCCAGGGAGGTGGACAGCACCTCAGAATAACACAAGCCACACTGTCCTTCTGCCTCACAGGCGTTTGCTGGAGTTTCTGCTCGGAAAATCAGATTTATAGACAAGCCAGAGAGTGACAGGCTATATGGCATACATGTGAAATTAAACCCGCCTACATGCAATGGAACTGCAGTCTTGATTCAGCTGCATCGTTTTCCATCACTGCTGTAGAAAGAATTGCATTTAAAAACTGACATCAGCCCTTTTACACACACAGGACTTCCTCAGACAGATTACCAAACAAATGCCCAGGTAAGAGGTGTAATGAGTATTTTTGAAAATAGTCTTGAGACTATCTTTTTCTAGAGAGGACCTCTATGCACAGATATGAGCTGTGGCCAGAATTTTAAGTGATCCACAAAAGACTAGTTGTTAATAATCTAAGATTTCTCACATAGGGTCTTCCTCTCCGCTGGAAAAAAATGGAGGGGTTTATAAATTAAATATTAACAAAAAGGTTGAAAACTGTGTAACTGGCATTACTGAGATGAACAAACAGCAGGGAAGGACAGTGTCATTAACCAGAAAGACTGGCTGCACCAGCTGCTTTCACCATCTCAACCAGTGTGTAAATGAGAGGCTTCCCTGGGGGACTTGCTCATGGAAACACCAGAGGGTTCCTCGTGCAATGCACAGAAAAAGAACAAAGCCAGAACTTGGGCTTATTTTGACTGAAATTTACCTGCAAGATGTGCATTCAGACCTCAGGAGACACCAAACCTCTCCTGAGCCCAGTGTCTGTGTGCCCCTAATGCTAAGCAGACACGATGCCAATGTGTGAGCCACAACCAGCAGTTTGTAAGGAACCGCAAGGAACAGCAAGGCATCCTGGAATGAGTCACTACAAAGCTCTTCCCAGGATAAAACTGAGCTTCCTCCATTCTGGTTTCCTACTTTTCCTCAGTACTTTTTAGTTTTATGTACACTGATATTCCCCAGTTCTGAGTGAAACTGAAGATAAATGTCAGCTCTCTTCCACAGAAGCAGGAAAGCACAGACCTCTCACAACGCTCTTCACCATATTTGTAGACTCACTCATTTCCCAAAGCATCTAAAATACTTGGTTTCTAATTCCAGTCTATCCAGCAAACCCTCCATCCAGGATTTCCTGGAAATGACCAGGCTATAACCCAGCAACCCTCTTTTTTGGCATGTTCAAAAGCTAGGAAAATAAATGTGTCAAACCAGGGTTTTAAAGGAATAGTGAAGGTAGCAGGAAATATGAGTAGAAAATGGAGCCTGTACCTACTATCCTCTAATATTTTCCCTTTTGTATTATCAAAAGATAGGTTGTTAAGCCTGCTGAACTCAAATGGCTATGAAAACCTGAGCTCAAACAGAAGCTGCTAATGAGAGGCATTTCCTAAAGCTGCTTTAGCAGGTGTTTCCTGCTGAAGCACTGAGGGTCACAAATGTAAATCTCATTTCGAAAGTCTAACCCTGGGGATAATTCCAGTGATGCTGCCACTCTCACTGCCATCTGCACTAGAAAGTGGTTCAAACTGAACTAGAAAGCACTTGATCCCACTGAGTGAGCCCAATTGTTTTGCATTCTTGCACAAATGTGTGAATGGCAGCCTTCCAGCAAAGCAAATGCTGGGTCTTGCTCCCTTCAAAGGCTTTGCCAGTGATCCTTGCCCTGCTGGTTTCATCCTTAATTGGCCTACACGGTGGGGAGCAATTAAAATTAAATGGTAGCTTGCTGTGCTCCTGTAAGGGGAAGTTTTGCAACTCCAGGCATGAGCACAGCTACCATAGTCCACTTCATATGCCATGCATGGAGAATGGCAAGAGGGAAAGGGGAGAGACCTGCCTAGTATCAATAAGAGCCAGGGTAAAAAAATCACTTCATAGGCTGCAATAAATCATCATTAGCCTTATGATTAAAGGTTTGATTGTCTTGGCAGGAGCGTGCTTTCCTGGGTGCTTCTGTGGAGTGTGGGAGAGGCATTTCCTATTAAGCTTGTAGTCCAGAAATGGGATTTTTCATACCATCTTGACCGGACATTATGCCCTGCCTTCCATACACCCTCAATGGGGAGAGAAGAATGGCTCTTATTCACATGGAAAAATGAGGTTTCTTCAAATGAAGCATCCAAAAGCGGAAGTTGTAAAACTAATCTTTAATGAAAAGACTAATCTCGAAGAAAAGCAGTGTCCCATAACTGCGTCATCAGGCTCTCTGAAAGTTTAATCATGGGGCTGGGTGGGGGGGAAATTTGAACCAGTGATTGACTCACTATAATCATGTGTATCAAACAATGGAGTTTTGCAGATAATTTCTTGCTGCTTATTAATGACGGTCCACTATAAGGATGAACCAAAACCCCCTATCATTTATGGAATTTAAACCTGAAATAAAAAAACAGATTCTCACTACACAACAACCCATGTTTCCATGACATTCAGAAGTGGATTAAAGCATACAAAAAGGGGGAGCTGAGAGTCACTTCATTTTCCCTTGTTCCCTGAAGATATTTGACACTGAAGGTGCTCAGCTTCACCCAGGAACTAACCAGGTAACTCATATCAGCAAAAGCCATTTTACAAACACCACGTGTATGTCATTTCCTAATGACAGAGTTGCACAATATTTTTCGCATCTTGCTGCTTTACTATAAAACATCTCGATGCTTCCTGTATCACAAATGTGTGGTAACTTCAGGGATGTCTCTTCATTTCATGGTAGAATAAAAAGGGATAAAGTCTGCACTTGAAAATGTCCAGGACATCCTTTTATCTTGTCTCTCTTTGTAGATATTAAATTGAGGCTAACAAAAGGCTTTACTCAGATGATATCCTAAACAATCTGTGATGCAGTTTGTAAGAGCTTACCATCTCTGGAAAAAGCTACCACTGTTTTCAAGCAGATTCAGTGAGCATTGGATAGAGCTAGTGTATGGACACACAGTTCTTGTTACACTCATTTTTATGCCCAGTGTTTAGAATGAAAATCTAGACATACCTCTCAAAATTATTTCTCCCATAGCTAATGTCTGATGTTCCAAGCATCTGCAACATATGTTGGGAGTGGGCCAGAAAGGTATATTGGTTTTGTACCAGCCCAGTTCAACCTCTGTGATTATAAAGAGCTTCCCTACAAGAAGCAGCAGAGAAAGATTTTTTGCAGCAGATTTCATCCTCAGAGGGGGAACAAGTTATACGAATTGGATTTCTGCATACAAATATCCTGTGTCTTGTGCTGCCATGTAGCAAACCATCTGAATTGCATCGACAGCAATCTGCTGAATTGGGACACTTATATCCAAGCACATATATTTGTCATATTGTTTATAGGCACCTCCAAAATTCACCTTCTCCAAAACCACAAGATATCAACAGCAATAGGATGCGGTGAGGGCTCTGGAGATGCTTTTAATGTTCCCTCTACAGAGGGCTGCAGCAGATAATGTAATCCATAATTCTTCAACAAAGAAATGTCACTCATCTAATGCACTTTCCTTTCAGTCCATTAATTGTGATACAGTTTTCAAAAAAGAAAAGTTAGAGATGCCAATCTCTCAATTTCTCTGAACCAGTTCTGAGCAGAGGAACAGTTGCTTAGTGATAATCACAAAGGCAAGGAAGAAAATACTGCAAGCCTGCTGTATCTGCACAGTCAACATTATGAGAAGGCCATGGCCTTGTGAGGGAAACAACACTGGCCTACTTTGTCGTGTTGCTTGTGAAGGTTTCTTATATGCTCATTTATTGATTACACTCAACATTGATAGTCAGGTCTTTTGACTCCAGGGTTAAAAATTTCCTACTAAATAATGTTAGGGATTCTAATATATTGCTACTATTACCTATGCTATTATAAGGTCTTTAAAAATCAGGTGGCATTTCAAAGCACAGTGTAATCCGTAGCATTTGCATATACTTTGTGTTCCTCCCACATACTTACAATACAGCATTTAAGCACTACAAAATGTGTTTAGATAAGGCACAAAATATGCCAGTGATATGAAGGCTGCCCTAAAATGTTTCATCTGCTCAGATGATTAGACAAATTCTGTGGGAATAATTTAATACTAAAAAGTGATTATTGCTAGGGCTGCTCTTATCAGCCATGAGGTCACTCATGGGGTCCCTTCCTCACAGCTCAGAAACCTTGATATTCTATTAGTTACTCCACGGGCCACAGGCAAATGGTCCTCCATAAGGCAGAAGACATCAGCAAAACTGTTCCTGACTGCTGCCAGCGTCTTCCTGTTCAAGAAATGCAAGTCAAGAGCTTAGTGAACACTCACATTTTTTTGTGTCAATTCCTGAGTACAGTGCTTGCAATTGCAATAGCAAAAAATTTATTTTATAGAAATATAAAAATTGTAATTTTACTTACCTAACTGCTAAGTGCTTTTCGCATTTACAAATCACTCCAAAACTGTAGAGTATGAGGTCATACAAAGATATTTTTTTCCTTTTCTTTTACCAAAAGATTCAGTAATTCTTTAAGAATGGAAGAGGAGCACTGCCCTCGTCCCTGTAAGAGGACTAACAAAATTATTTCTAGTCCCTTTTGTATATTTATACAAATTATGTAAATCTTGAGGCAATACAATATAGAGCCAATAGTGCAAATGAACTAAAGATTAACACAACGTAACAGAACACCACAGGAGGAAAATCAGATTGTGCAGCACCTATGCATATGTGTAAACAGACCACTTCCACATTGCAAGATGGCAATTTCTGGCCTTTTCAGGATCCCTTTCCCTCAATAAATGTTACATCTCAAGTTGAGTATCAGAAAGTGCTGGACAAGAGCTGTAAAGGGATCCCTCGCTCACAGCCACCAGCACAGCACCATCTGCTGGGAACTCACACACACTTTGAACAAATCTTTCCAGTACCAGCATTTGTCAGCATTCATCTTCCTAAACACAAGGTGCCCTGAAAATTTCCACCTCTCTGGTTCTTCACCCTTCTTTTCAGCAAAGATGAAGTGACTAGTCACTGCAGGTTAATCAGATTGTTACTTGAGCAATTGGCAGCTTGGAGGAATGGGCAAATACGATGGTGTGGCCTGCAGAAAGTTTGCATTTTAAGGTCCTATCCAAGAAGTCACTTTGATACAGTGGCTTGTAATCTCTGTGGGCTAATTTCACAGACAGCCATTTTCAAGAGACTGGTACAGGCCAAAATGAAGCAGGGAACCTGAGGTTGGGCCCCTTGTACTGAGCAATATTTCTGGGTGTTAAACTCTTCCGAGGAGAATGGTTTGTGACATTAAAAAGTGAGACAAAAAAGGCAAGGGTTAATTCAGCAGATGGTGGTGCTAGGTGAGAGATCTAAGCTAGTAAGCATAGCACTGTCTGTGTTACTTTGCCAGCTTTAAATCTGTGCAAGATTTAATCACATTTTGACAGCCAAAACTAAGATTCGTTATAAAGTAGAGCATCAACATCTTTATTAGCTATCGAAAACGTCATGCATCCTCACTGCATTAACAGCAAGATCCAGCGGAAAAATTTGGCAGGCTTTTTTTTCTCTCAGGAATTTGTTTCTGCTCAGAAAAACCCATTGGAGGAGTCTGAATCTTTGACAGAAATAAAAAAATCAAAGTACCCTGAAAAGGTACTTCTGGACAGAACTTCTGCACGCTCAGGAGTGTTGGTTAGGGGTATGGGCAAGCTGCTGAGACAATCATACCGCTGCTGCAGGAAATACCTCAGTTTGTCCTTCCTCAGGGATCTCCTCACCCCATCCCATTGTGTGGCACAGTCAGGACCAGAAAAACTGAAATTATTGAAAACTGTGGAAAAATATCCAAACTTTTTCCTTGCAGACAGAAATACTCTATATTCAGTGATACTCCTGTGGGTTTTGCAGTTTTGGAGTGGGGCTTTTTTGACAAAATCTTAATTCTTTTATCTCCTTCAAAGGCAAAGCAAAACCTTCAAGAGCTAAGGATCCCTTAGTAAGATGTAGGTAAAAGTTAGTTGAACTAAATATCATCTTAAGCTATAAACTTTACCTTGACAGGAAGGACACCCAGGAACCCCTGACAGAGTCGTAGGCATTATTCAATATCAGCTACCAGTTGTGCATGCCATAAAGTGGTTCAAGATCACAAAATATATCAGCAATTTAGAGACAAGGTGCACTTAGGAGAGACAATTCATTTAGTTTGTTAAAGAAAATCTTTTCCACTCCTATTGGTAACCTAAGTGGACTGAGTTAGCAAAGGCAAATCTGCTTGTGTGTTCTGACTTTTAGCGACAACTTTTTATTCACTGAGAATATCATTATGTATTAACAATCAAGAAAGGGCCATCCATTGTGTTTTTCAAATAAATGCTTCCTGTTCACAGTTATTAATGTATCAAAATATCAGTCGGTTTTCATCATTACCTGTCTACAACTCTGCAAATTCACTATGCTGCTGTGTCATTCGCCCCACGATGGTATTTGCAAGCAGAGTAGCCATTCATCCTGAAAAATCCAATCCACTACTCACAATCTATATTTCTCCTAAAGCATTTTATGATTCTGGAAAACAATTTTTATCATGAGAATTTTATAAAATAGCAGGGGAAACTGAGACTGTATAGCTATATAAATGCCTAACTGTAACATCTCTCTTTTCTGTGGATTCTCTGATGTTTAATAAAGCATGAGCCCTTCTTTTCATAGTCAATTTCTCATCTACATGGATGCCCATCTTCATGAAATATGCAGGAACTTAATAGCTTTGTGGTCTCTATCCCATCACAATCAAATTCAGAAAAAATTGCCCAATGTTTGAGACTTACTCAGAGGCCAGGAAGGAATGACTGACATAAGCAGGCACACAAACAGTGAGCGCAATACCATCATTGCAGCCAAGAAGGAAACAGATCATCTTGCTGTTCTGACTTGTCTGCTGAGTTATGACAACATTGCTATTGAGAATTATCACTTATTGCCAGCTGGATTACAGGTGAGTAAGCCTTTGAATGAGAGGCTTCTGAGGTGCAAGGAAGGTACTTCTGCATAGATACAGTAACATCAGAGAAGACCTACTCTTCTGTACCCTACTCCATGCAAATGTGTAACCTCATTTCTCACCTGATCATCAGAATATGATTAATACAAAGCACTCAATTCTCATGTTCAGCAACATGCCAAATAAGCAGTGAAACTGTAGTTTTAACTATTATCATGAATAAAAGTCTTCAAACCATCCATATACAGTCTCTGCTCAGAAAGGCTTCATGAAACTAGCACTTGAGATGGCTTATTCAACCATCCTCAGATGACTGGCCTGGGTACCAGAAATATAATTACTCACATTAAGATTCGACCAGTGCAATAGTAATAGCCATATTATACAGAAAGCCTTCAGTGGAGTCATGACTCATAATGGGGTTTCAGAGCTGTTGTGAATGTTATATCATTACAGGAGTTTCTCTTTATTTAGAGTCAAAAGAATTGGTCTAGAAAGTGCTAAGGCTTAAGGGCAGTCCAGCAAATAATTCCTCCTTTAACAGTGAAACATCTAATTTCTTGGTAATTACGTATTTGTCTACACCTGACGGGTACAGAGACATTCTGATTAGCTCTCCAGAGTCACAGAGTTGCTGTTTGTGGGACACTGACTCCAGAAATAACACTCTCCATAATTACTTACACGTTCAGTCTGACCCACCAGATGACAATGAAGCAGAATAGTGGACACTTGCAGTTAACATGGTATGGAACCTGGACATCACAAACACATCAGCAATCCTCTTGCTGATCAAAAAATATTTATCTAGGTGAAGAGATTAAAAAGAAAACTATCCACCTCCAAATCCTGGTTAAGCAGCAGAGCATTCAAGCAAGGAGTTTCAGATTTTAAATGAACCTGTCTTCTCATACGCAAAATACAAATAGCTGAGATACTACTTAGAAGTTATGACCCAGCCACTCAGCTCATCAAAGCATAAGATATGCAAGTGATGCTGATATTAACAGAAGAATTTATGCTGAATGCAACTCCCTGCTGAATGGGTGCCTTGCTTTCACTTAGCAGCAATGAATTCTACCTCAAGTTCTCACTACGGCATCTAGTATGTGCCTAGTTTATCTGAAAATCATTTTCTGTTGCTTTCAAATAGTGTAATTAATTACATGTGAGGGAGTAAGCAGATGTAAGCAAAAGTAGGTAAATCTCTGGTCTCCTCTCCCCTTTCCTACACAGCAGTTTGCTGCACACATGAACCAATAATATCAACTTTCATGCAACTCTTCCCATAGATTACCCTGGATATGCCAGTGGGAAAATGTTTAGTAGTAAAGTCAGCAGATGTTTTAACAGTTGTATGCTGCTTTGGTTAAGGGAAGCTTTATAGTCAGTCCACTGCTCAGTACAGTCAGCATGGCTGAAACAGTTATGTTTCATCAACTATAAAGGGTACTTTCATTGCTAGAGAGTAATACCATCTCAAAAAAAAAAAAACGAAACCAAAAAAAGAGGTAAGCAGCAGCTCTAAAAAACTCACATTCAAGTTCTGAAAACATACAGTAACTGCAAATCATAGAATCTTAGAATGGTTTGAGTTGGAAGGGATGTTAAAGACCATCTAGTTCCAATCCCCTGCAATGGGCAGGGACATCTCCCACTAGACCAGGTTGCGCAAGGCCCCATCCAACCTGGTCTTGAACACACCCAGTAATGGAGCATCCACAACTTCCTTGGGAAACCTGTTCCAGTGTCTCATCACTCTCATAGTGAAAAACTTCCTTAGATCCAAACTAAATCTACCCTCTTTCAGTTTAAAGCCATTACTCCTTGTCCTATCCATTACAAGCCCTCGTAAAAATATACTCCTCAGGTTCAAAACTACATACAAACATACATTATACAAATACAATATATTGGGGGATGTGGAGTGATCTGATGCTTATGGATGAATCATCCAAGGAAGAAAACACACAGCAAGTTATTCTGAGATTCCACACTTTGTATGTCAGTTACCTTGACACTATTAAGCAGAGATGTAAGGCCTTAATGGATGACCATAGTACATGAAATTGAATCTAGAAGCCAGTCACTTTTCAATGCCCAACAGCAAGATTAATTAGGATTCAGATCTGGATTCCAGTTTGTGATTGATCACTATCAGCATTCAAATATCAGGTCTCTCTCTACTTTTCCTAGGATCACTGCTGAAGATGATCCTCCAGTGTTTCTTTAGTCAGTTTAAATTAGACAAGTTTCCCATTACTGTGTTTTGTCTTCCCCTCTCCTTTCTTTTCTTAAGGTTGATTTTCTGAAGCAATCTGCCTTTTTTTTGTCTGATTTCTGTCTAGTGCTGTTTTCTCTGTTTATCTACTGTTTTATTACAGTCTGTCTATACCTTATCCCACCCCTACCACTTCTGATTATGCCTTTTCTAGCTCTGATTTACTCAACTTCCATTTCCCTTTTTCCTTTCTTTTTTAATTTTCTAATTTAGAAATCACATTTCATAATCCTTTTTGGCAGCAAGATGGAGGTGTCATGTACTTGCTGGTATGCAGACACTTTCTTCATTAAGTCATAAACATCTTTTTCTTCCAGCCACTAAAAGAACATTTAGTGGTGGGTACATGGTTATATACTATCTAGTTTAAGCAAAGATATGCTTTATGTAGAGAGTTTTAAAATAAATGGAGACTGAATGTGTAGTCTCCTATTTGACTAGTTAATCCTCTACTGCATCTGTATTTTTTGAATCTTAAATTCCAGCCAGCTAGTTAGTTTATTTCTTAAACTCCTAGCAGTGGGGCTTTAAAAAAGAGCCATAAATGAAAAGGAATAAACCAGAATATGAGCCTAACACAAGAGTTCCCTTGTGTAATCTTAAAACTGAGTAGCGCCTCTTTCTCTAATGCTTAGATCAGATGTGATCATCTGGCAAGTTGGTCTTCCAGAATAAATGTCAAGCAGCATGATTACAAAAAAAAAAGCCAAATGGTAGAGATGACTTTCAAGCTTCACAAAGCTTAGTGTGATAGGTCCTTATCCCTCCTAGGACTATCCTTTGACAGAAACTGAAGGAGCACAAAATGTGCCAGAAGGAAACCCTGATTCCACACAATCAATAATTTTGATTTTCATGCTGTCACAATTCAGCAGTAAATTAGGAATCAGAGGATCTACCAAGAAATGCCAGATGGTTCCATATGAAATACAGCAGCTTTCATTTTCCTCTGTCTCATTTTAAACTGGTGGGAAATTAAGTTACTTTAACCTACTTTGTACAGCTCTATAATAAAAACAAATGCCAAAACAAATATCAAGCTACTCACTGAATTCACCTAGTTTACCATCATGATGCCATGTAGCATAATCACTCAGCTACTTCACAAAACAGATCACATATTTCCACTAAGGTACCTCGGTTCTCAACACCATACTGGCCCTTGTCTAACACAGCTCATAGTGTCAGAGCAGACAAACAGTTGCTAGTGTAAAGTGGATCAACATCTATACAGCTGAGCTATCAAGAACATGAGTTGAATGTGTTGAATGTGTACATCGTACCTCAAAGCTAACAAGCGCAGTTAGCACAATTCTCATTAGATGTCATGTCAAGAGTGGCTTCTGTATTAAGTGCTGGGGAATGGAAAGGAAAGGAAAGGCAGTTTTAGAAGGTTATACATGAATGGCTTGATAAAAAAACTCCTTAGTTCAAGATATTAGCAATACACCTATTTCCAAAAGAGCCATGCATTTGAACAGAAGGTAGGGGGTAAAGAAGTTACTTTAAAATCTTATCCCTGTTTATGACCTTTGGGTGCTACCTTTACAAGATCAATAGCTCAGAACTGTTAATAAATAAATCCTTGGGGTTATAATAGGATTCTTTCTTGGGCATACTGGACTAAAACTCTTCCCTGTTTCATTTTAGTTGTATTACTTAAGGCATTAATTTGGCACATTTAAAGAATATAACAGACTACATGTATTCTTCAGAGCTCAGTCTCAGTTATTACAGCACAGCCAAACTCTTTCCACTAAAGTTTGCTAGAGATAACGAATCTATCTCTCAGCCAAGTATGATGATGTAAGCAGTGCAAAAAGAAGTGGACCAAGAGGCCATTTTTCACATTGCCTTACAAAAAACCCAATTCATTTTCAAGTTAATTCTTTTTCAGTTCCCAAGGTAAAACAGATAACGTAATTCCTGTTGGTAGGTGAGTGCATTAGCAAAGTTTAAAATACAGCACAGTAAAAAATTTACATGATTTTCTCACCTATGTAGCTAAGTTTATGTGTTTATAAATTTCAATCCTTCAAAAATTTCTGGAAGGTTACTCAAATGTATCATTGTTTGAACTGCAGTCACAGTTAATCCACACTAGTAAACTACACTAGTTGGGGGGCTAAGTGCACATACTTACTCCTCTGAGAGAAGAAAGAAGTAATAATTTCATGCACTTTACATAAATGTAGTCACACAAGTTCCTTTTTCCCTCTTGGAGATTGCCAGGCATCTCTAAGTATACTGGTTATTCTGGAAAAAAATGTTTTTAGGCACCAGGATTCTCCTTTTCACTTTCAGACACTTGGTACCTCATATTTCTGTTACTGTGTTTAAGTGTCTAGGATGAACACAAAACCAGTGAAACAAAGCAACAGATCAGCAAAATTTGAATTAGTTCTAAAATTTAGATATGACATTCAGATACAAGACTTAGAAAACTCAAGTGAATCAAGCATTTATTTTTATTTCCAAACAAGATATAATTTTAAAATAAAGTTAAACACTGATTTGTAGTATTACTAACTAAAATGTTGGAATGTGAAAACAATTAATTTTCCCCCTTAAGCTGGTTATATGATTTCTGAAAGTTATTTCCACTTTATTAACCTACAGTTTTAATAAACACTTGACACAGAATTTCTTTGAATAATATGCCTAGGTATTAAAATTCTCCTTTCTTTCAAGTATTTTAAAAAGATGGTTAAATTGATCCACTTTGCAAGACAATGTTTATACTACCTCTTTTTAGCAGTATTGTAATCTGAATATAATCTGTTTTTTAACAATCCACAGCTGCTTCAAAATGTCCTTTCTGAAGCTCTAGCCCTATTTTCCAAGGACTTCAATGAATAATGTCTTTAACTAGTATTCATTTTGAGTACTTTTTTTTCATTTTCATTGCATTGTTGGCATCAAAGTATCACCTTATTAAGTTTAATGATTTATAATTTTCATAGGACTCGCCATTTAGATTCACTATTTGTACAACATTGTCTTTGTAAGCTAATTTCTGTGTTCAAGTTATCACACAGTGGATGGTCCTTAAGCTCTGTTCTCCATTTGTGTTGAAACTATAACCACATTTGAAGTCCAAACACCAACTTTGCTGTATTCTGACTACATATGATGCACAGAAATGAGCTCAAAAACTCGCAGAGAGTTTATGAGGAGGTATGTTTATTCACCAGCGGGTGCACGGGGACTAGTGCCTCCAAAAGTGTCCACACCCAACGTGGCTTTCTGTCTTCCTTATAAGTAGTAAAACATTACATATTCATTTAGTTGCCCAACATGCCTATAAATATGCATAATCTGTCCCTGCTTCGTATGGAAATTAGGTCTCCTCCTCCTGCGCCTGTGCAGGATATTGTGGTAGTGGTCTCCTGGTGGTCGACTCTCCTTCTTATGTTGAAGTAAATACTCTTCCTCCGTCTTGCACTTTTCACCTTTTAGCTCTGCACAGTCTCCTTGAAGCCTTGGCTTCTTTCCAAACCACATAGCCAGTTTGAACCAGTCTTCTTCCCTATCTTGTCCCTTTTAGGACCCCCATTCTGCTGTCTTAGTCCTCTTGCACAACAGGTTCCGTATATCTATTTCAGAATGTCTTGCTTTGCTAAATTAGCTAAATAAAATTTTGTTAGAGCTTAAAGTTAAAAACCTCCCTTCACATAGTCTAAATACATGACCTATTTTGTTCCTAACTCCAGTCCTGAAAAACCGTGTTATCTGAAATACAAAGTTTACATAAGCTATGGTCATGGAAGTAAGCATATAACCCCTCAATTTTGCAGAGCTTCTGAAGTGCTGTGGACAAAGGCTGCTCCATTGAGGTGGATGAAACATCTGAAGGAACTAGCAAACGAGGCAGTCTGGGTTTTTTCTGACTCTCAGCTCTAGACAGGTTGAACGTTTGCCGCCATTTCGCACTTCCCCGGATCTGGAGGTCCACACAAGTCCCCAGTACCGTGGGCCACGCCGAGACCGCGCAGCTGTGGCTGGGCCTGGCGGCCTCTCTCTCACCCTACGGCTGCTGCTGGCCTGGGCTTCGGGCAACAAGGGAGCAGCGCGAAGGCTCCCCAGCCGAAACCACGAAACTACCGCCCGGCGAAGCTCTGCCTCTCCGTGCTCGCCCCCGCCTCAGGAGAGGGGTTTCACGCCATGAAGGCGACACCGTTAACCCAGCAAGAGAGCAATTAGAGCGAGGCAGCAGCTGCTCCTCTCCGCCCACCCATGATTGCTACCCCGCCTCGGAGCCTCCTTCACGAGTTCCCTCTCGGCCGCCTCCCGCCCTGCGCCTGCGCTGCCGCGCCGCCATTGCCCGCTTCTCCTTGCGCCCTGTGGGCAGGTGGCGTTGCTGGGGCTCCGCTGGAGCGTCGAGGGTCAGGTTGGTGAACGATATACGGGGCGAAGGGAGAGGGCAGGAGACGGTGGGCTGCGTGGCATGGGTGGTAGCGGAGCGGCCCTTGAGGCTGAGGAAGGTGAAAGGGGTGCTTCCTCCTCCCCCCTCCGTGGTGAGGGCCTGCTCTGGGCTGGGGGCCGGTGGTAGCATCTCTCTGATGGCCCTCGGCTTACTTTCTGCTAGGCTGGGCTTCTCCCAGCGTGACCCCTGAGGCAGTTGCCTGAGGAAGGTCGTGCTCCTTTGCTGGTCGGACCTGTGCCCGCCCTGGGTGCAGGGCTAGCAGGGGTGCTATTAAAGGTGCACTGATGAGTGAATTTTGTTGCTGTCTCTAGACTCCTGTGATGCCGCAGTTAAGGTCAGGGAAAGTGGTAACTGCCAGCGAGGTGAACTCAACTAACAGGATGGTCACCAGCCCAACCTCTCTGCGTGCGGGGGTAGGATGTGAGCCAGGGAAAAAGTTGATAGTCAAGCAGAGTCCTCGCCTAGCACCAAAGAGAAAACCTGAGCAGCCCTTATCTTCTTGTCTACAACCTGCCATGCTCTCCAGCATTTCCTGTGAGCAATTTGCAACCCTTGTGCCTATGCAGAAGGGACATGGTAAGAGTATCCAGACACTCCCAGATAAAAAAAACAGGGCCACACAGTGCAGGAGCACTGCCAGAAGCAGCAAGGGTGTAGTTCTCCCAGTTTCAGACGCTGATGTATGTGAAGGTTGGCAGGCAACAACCACTGCTGCAGCAGCATGCTGGCAAGAGACTGTAAGGGGAGGGACAGGACAAGGTCAAGAGTTCTCAGGAACTACTTTGCAAAATAAATTCTCATCAGGGATTGAAAGGGAAGAGCATAGCTCAGAAGGACTGAACCTCTTGGGTTTCCAGGAGAATTCAGGAAGCTCAGGAGGTATGGAAATAAAATTACAAATGCCATCCTCAGAGGAGGAAACAGAGAGCACAGGGAGACATGGCATTTCCTGTTTGCCAGAACTAGAGGTGCTGCAACCCAGAAAGGGCACACATAGTACTGAAATGAAAAGCACTGACTCCATAATGATATTGAAGATGCAAATCCCAGATCTTAAGAAGAATTTAGGAAATCAGGAATCCTTGTCTGAACCAAAACCTCAGGAGGAGGAAGATATGCCAGGGAAGGTGGATGGCTGTTCTTTAATTGAATCAAGAAAGCCAGGGACACAGGAGAAAGGAAAGAGATACTTAAACAAGAAAGGTGAGACATCTCTGATTAAACCAAAACTACAAGGTCGCAGAGAAAGGGGTAGATCTGCCTTGCTAGAAGTGTGTACATGGTGTCCAGAGTCCAAGAAAGGAGCTATGAGTCTGAGGAAGATGGATAGAAATGCACTGGTGTCACAGCAGTTACAGGGTCTAAGTGGCCAAGAACAACCAACAGCCAGAGGAAAGATGCACAGGTGTTGCATGGAAGAAGAGCAGTGGAGCTCAAGCCCTCAGAAAGAAGCAGACCACCTGAGGGATAGTGGTAAGTACTTGACCCCTATTGTAGAAGTAGAAGCACAGGTGCAGAATCTGGGCTCCCAGGACAAGGGACTGATGCTGCAGTAAGACCACATTAGGATGTGAAAAAAATGGGAGATTATTTTTCTTTTGCAGATGTGTCTCTCTGGGATAAAGTCATGGGGACAGGAAAAAGCAGCCTATACCCTAAATCTGACTGCTAACTTAGCTCAAGAAATGTAGAGATAAGAGCTAGGAGTCTGCTTTACAATACTGTGATTTCCAGTCTTAGAAGAAAGCAGATTTTTAGGAAGAGGAAAGGCTTTTCTTGAAGGAGATAAGCAGTTCTTTAGCACGAAGGAGAGGAGACCAGATACCTGTTTGGGGATGGGGGGAGGAAGCTATACTGGCAGCAACAGGGCCTCCAAGAAATTTATTTTTTTTTCCCCTTAAAAGCAGTCAGTTCATTTATGCATAGAAGGTCAGGCACAAGCAGGAAAGGAGGCAGTAATTTCAGCAAAGCCAAGATAGAAGGTCATTCTTCATTAATCTCTATATTATGTGATTATTTTTGAATATGTATCACACTGTCTTGTTTTAGTACTTGCCTTTATTTCCTTTGCTTTTTAGTTGCTATTCTCTGCAAGATCCTAAAAGATGTAGAAACAAAGATTGTGTTTTGGTGTTTTAAGATGGCATTATGAAACTGGAACACTTTTGAAAGAGGATTTTTTTAAAGTCTCATTTTTTTTAACAACAGTTGTCTAAAATACATTCTTTTTACTTTTAAAATAGGTACATTCAAAGGACAAGTACTTGTTGTAGATTATTATTAATACTTTATCTAGCAGCCATATTCTGAAAGCCCGAAGTATTAAAATTGTATCTTACTTTGAAAACCAAGATATAAAAAATGCAGCATTCTTCAAGTTAATTTTCAGATGTGCAGTTTTTTACACAATGTATATTTGGTTTTAAATAAAAAGTAGTACTTTGTAAACATGCAAGTGCTGCAATTTTCCTGGATTGTCTTGAACAGTCTCATGCATTTGGTTGGACTATGCATCTGAAATAAATTACTATATTCTTATGAACAAGCTTTCCTACTACCAAGAACCAGCTGTGTAAACACAAGATTTTAAGGCTGTGTGCAAACAGTATCTGCATTTTCTTGCCAGACTTGCTCTAATGTAATTTCTATGTATGGTTTAAATATACAACTTTCAGTGTCCTTATTACACCTTAAGGTTCTGTTCATCTTCACAGTTGTTTCTGAAGACAGAACATTCGTTACTGTAAGTCTGCTAATAGCATTCATTTTTTTTAAAAAAGGTAAAATTTTACAGAAATGTTTAACCCTTACACAGTGTCATGTTCTTAAGTAGCCTAGAATGTTTTGTGTTCTCTTTATAAAATATTGCAGTAGGGTAGTCTTTTTCCCTTGGTGTATTCTTTAATGACACTCTTTTGTTTTTTAATCAGCAAAGGAGAAGTGGAAAGTGATTGAGCAAGACTCTGGTACACAGGATATGAAGAAGCTTAAGACAAACAGAAACAGATCAGAAGATTCCAAGAAAAAGGAACCTCACTACTCTAAATCTCCTACAGTTGCTGCTTTAGGTGGGACTGAAAGGAAGACCTTTCTATGCCATCCTGTAACAAAAAAGTCTTGTATGCAGTATAAAAAAAGGAAACCCAGAATTGATCAAGTTAAATGTTTGCAGAGTTTTAGTGTGACTGCAGCTGAAAAAGTGAGAAAGATATCTGAAAAATGTAATGCTGAACATTGCAGAAATGCCCTAAACAATTGTAGCGAGTTGCTCTGTGCAAGAGAAAAGAATCCGTTTGTGAGATTAGAGGCCTGTAGTTACATCAATATGTTTGTGAAGTCTTCAGCTAGTGGAACTACAAGCAGTTACAATTTAAGTGAATTACTCCATGTAGCCCAGGATAAAAGAAAGTGTGTTTTTCCTGATAGTACTGTAGAACAGAGTGATATGGACTGCAGCACTAGTAGAATGCAAAATGAGAGATCACCCGCAGAAGGTGGTTTATTGTTTAATAAAGAAGAAACTCAAAATGGAGAAGGATGTTTTTCATGCTGTCAGAGTAAAAACAATAAGTGTTTAAGGGGAAAAAAGTCAAATACTGGTAGAAGGCCTAGAAAAAAGATGAAAGTCACTGAGAAACTGGCAGTGCAGAATATTTTCACAAGTGGATGCAGTGAGTGTGAGTTACAAACAGAAGCGGCTGTTGCCATGTCAAGCTCCTTTGCAGTTTCAGGATTAAAACATAAAGAAATTGCTCTGTCAGCTTCATGTGATCATACATCAGATCTCCATATAGGAAAAAATACTAATGAAGCACAAGAGATATCAGTCTGGAGAAAGACTAGTACCAAATCACTTGCATTTGAACATTGCTTTAAGACGGCATCTGAGCTCTCTGTATTAGCAAAAGGAGAAAATTCCAGTCATTTTTCTGCCTCAGGTAGAAAAGGTGGACTGAGAGTGCTAGCTCAGGTGCGTGATGTTTTTAATTGTCGCAAAAGCAAGACAGGTGAAAAACTGAACAAAGTTAATAAGAAATTGCAGCAGTTTACCTGTCAAAGAATAGTACCTATGACTGGTAAAAATGTTTGGCCTTTTGAATCTTGTGCCAGAACTTCTGAATGGGTGCATAAAAATCATGGATCCATCTCAGAAGGAAAAATACTTTTAAGGGCTTCCTTCAAGGAATCCTCTGATAAAAGCAGTGTTAAAGCTGTAGAAAACAGTGTTGTGGCTGGGGATTTGAGACATTTGGATTTGCATATGTCATCAGCAGAAATTAGCAAAGAATCTACACATACAATAATAAATCCAAAAACACAAGAATCCTCTTCCGTGGATATTTATGAGACTTTGAGAATAAGCAGTGAAAATGTGGAATTACCAGTCAATGTGGATAGAAGTGCTGTGGCTTTTAACCATGGTGATGTGCAAGAAGTTAAAGCAACCTTGAATTTTATGACAAAACAGAAACATAAAAATAAAGGAGCTGTAACAAAAGGAAGTCTGTCTGTGACAGACCAGGATGGTACGTCTACAGGTAACACCAGCAGAAAAAGCTTGAGCCATAAAGCATCAGTAGAGAACCAGACATTTTCTGATTTAAAGAGAATGGAAGTAATAAACCCTGGAAACCTGACAAAATTCAAAATTCCTTTATGCAGAAACAAACCTGAATCCAGAAAATTGGAATCTGTCCGTTCATTTGAAAGAAAAACCTGTAGTCCACTACAGCTTCTGGATAGCACTACTGTTTCAAGAAAGCAGAAAACAGGTGGAGAGACTTTTTTAGTAAATGCTGAGCAGCAGCCTCTTCCTGTTGTGAGTGATGCTACATCTACAGCTTCCATGAAGAAAAAAGTGGATGAGGTCAATAGTAAGGACTTCCAACGTGATGGCTCTGAAAACCTTTCAAATGACATGTCTGTGCTCCCTGAACATTTTTCTTTATATCCGCATCCTTTTCTTGATGGACAGCTAGGGTCATCTGTGCCTGATTTCCATGGTACTGAATGCATACCAAAACCTGATTTTCCTAGTCATTCTTGGAATGCAGTTGACCCCTCTGTTGCGTTGGAAATAAATGATGATAGCAAGTCAAGAGGGAATCTTCTGCAACACAAACCTCAAATTTTTCCAGATATTCTTGAAGCTTATGAAGAAGATGTTCTTGTTATTGATGTGATTCAGGATGACCCTGATCTTTTTGGAACCGGTAATGAAAAGGAGCTTGCACTTGCAGACTCTGAAGATTGTCCTGTGAAGGCATCCTATACTAGCATCTGCATTAAAGATGAAAAGCAGGATCTTGAGCCTAAGTATCCTGCTACCTCAGAAAATAGAGATGCAGTAGATGATAGTTTTAGGTATGCATATCATTCTTTTTATTACAGTAATCCTAAGTATTTTGTCTTATACCACTATAATTTGGTTGTAGTGGTCAGCTTTCCTTACAGAATTTCACTGATTTTTCAGTTGATTTTAGGTCTCGAGATTTCATTGAGTTATGACAGTATTCTGAATGTAAATAAATGAATTTGTTCTTCATAAGAAGTAGGAGAGACTCTGCATCCTAAGGAGTCAATTTAGACCAAGTGAAATATGAAAGTATAAGCAAAGCTAATTAAGAGTAATATTGTTAATAAATAACTTTAAATTGTTAAATATCTGACCTGATTTGAGATAGCAGGGAGCCCTTTCAGGGTAGCTTTTTAGTTGTAAAGTGGTATAATACTTAGAAACATTTTTTACTTTCTACGTCTAGCTTATTCTTTTCCTGGATCTCTGTGTGAGTAAATTGTTGTCTCTACAGTGGTATTCCATTCAGCCCTTCTCCTTTCCTGCTTTTCTCCTACCCTCAGACACATGCATAGTTTCGAATCTGTAATTTAGCCAATATGTTATAGATGTTTATGATCCTGCATCTTCATTCACCAAGTTCCCAGGTGTAAATTATTAGGCATTAATTTTTTTGGAGTTTTGAGATTATAATAAAGGTCACTGAAGGAGGAAGAGAAGTTTAAAGTAGAAACAAACTTTTGTAAAACATGTAGTAGTCCTTAATGGGATAGATGAACTCATCAACTGCCTAGTTTATTTTCTCTCTAAGGTATGATATGTGTGTTTGATAAATGAATTTTAAGACTAAATTTTTCATCTTATGAATTAAAACATAAAGCTTAGGTAGGGATGGTACAAGCTTTTCCTCTGAAGATCAGGTTTTTTTATTGGGACAGATGTTTTAATTTTCTTCCTCTGCTCTTTCTGGCTGGCTTTGTTATGCTTATTTCAAAAAATGCTTTAATTATTTTCAGCATTGTACCAGCTTGTGTATCTTGTATGCGTTCTTTTTTTTTTTTTTTTACTCTTTACTCTCCTTTCGCTTTCATTAAACCCATGTGCAAAAGAGGAGAGGAATCTTCTTTGAGGTGCAGAACAGTTTTTTGTCATGGTAATAGAAAACTTTCAGATGTTAGTAGAATAAAACTTTTTCCAAAACAAGCCTCTGAAGAACAGGGCAAGTCTTTAGTAGGAGCATTCAACTTCTTAAACAGCTAGGCTGTATCATACTAAATTTATTGGAATGAGTATCCATTTTGTGTATAGTGTATATTATATCTACTGTTTAACAGAATTAGTATTTGCTGTATATTACACTAGGGTATGTTCAGACATGGTTTCCAACTGACTGTCCAGACTGCTGTTGCACAGAATGGATGACCAGAACTTCTGAGCCCTTTACTCATGTATTAGTTATGGTAATAATGTTTGCTATTTATAGAAATACTAACTGAATATTTTACTGGATCCTGTAAGTACTTGGTAGGGAGGACAAATATTCCTTTTAGTTGGTAATGACATTGAGTTAGAATAACATCACAACCATTAGATAGATGAAAACTGAACTTTTTTGAAGAAGTACTTAAGCTTTCTTCCTTGTACCTGCTGAATTTGCTTGCCATCAACCATGGAAAATAAAACTGAGTGCTTCTTATTTCTTAGAATGCCCCCTTAATTTGCTAAAGAAGCAGGCAACACTGTCTCATTTTGCTTTTTACCTTCCATAATTTGATGCAAGGTCAGTAGGTAGTGACTAATCATGGTAACAGTCAGGAACATAATGATGAACTGACTATGAGAATATTATAAGAATATTAAAATAAGGCAATTACCAGAATTTTATCAAGTAGCTTATGATATCACCAGATAATACCAGATAATGGCCAATTCATACTGTTGCTTTTTATTTTGGTAGTATTTACTAGATATGACTGGGACTTTGTTTGGCCAACAAAAAAAATGGTTTATGGTGATACAGTTGTGCTCATGTCATCCAACGTATTTTTAAATAAAATACTGTTTCTGTTAATGTACTTTTTGTTTTTCTTTAGGGATACTCTAGAGTATTGTCTATGTTTTCTTGTTTGGCTTCTTAATTTATACATACTAAGTTTTGCTTTGTTGCTGTATTTGTAATGGAACTTCAGTCTCTCCATGTGTAGCAGTGAGCCAGAACTGCACTATTGTAAACCATGTCTAACTTGTATAAATATTAGTTTATACTCATGGTTTTTTTTAACATTTGGCTAATGTTGGCCATTACGCTCTAGCTTAACGTAATCAAGGTGATTTCAGGCAGAAAGGTAAAGCAAGCACTCAGTGGCTGCACATGGTGTTTGTTGCTGAATGTTTTCTTTATTGTATCAATACGTAACTTTTGTTATTTCCGTTCAGATTAATAAGAGGAGGTAGATGCTGAGAATATGGATCTTTGCTAAAACTGTTTTAGTGCATGTATGCATGGGGATGGACTTCAGTACATTATTTCTTGTGTGCTGATATTTTAGTCTGGCATTGGTACAGAGCAGTAAGAACTGTATTTCTGATAGCAGCAAGTTAGTCTGAAAGCATAGCTGGGTTGTTAAAAAAGCTTTTTCAAAGTATTGAGAGTTACCTAACACATTTAATAGCATTTAAATAGTTTACTAGCGTTTAAATTGTAATTGTAAAGGAAACAAATGGTGCCTTAATTTGTAGTTTTCTTCCAACTACAAAAGTCTGAGCTCTAGCAGCTTGCTAAAATGGCAGTCGCTGTATTGAGGTAATATGTTATTCAAGTTTCATTGTGAAACCAAAACACTGTGTGAAGGATGTACCAGGTTGATTGAGTAACTTACGTGTTCAGCCACTGTGGATGTGTAACTATCAGTGTGGATCCATTTTGTTTGAGCTTTTAATTTAAACACCAAAATATGTTTAGCCAATGACTCTTTTCATCTTTGTTTGTGACCTTAAATGCTGGAGGGGTATTTTTAGTTGGGAAAATTTAAGGATAATAAAGTAGGTTTAAGTAGGACAAGCAGGTCCTGTCTCTTAATCCAGGAAGAATCAGATGAAGCTCTATGTGTGTATGTCCTGAATGGTTTGATTCAGTTAGCTTGCTCTGACCCTTGGGACAAGTAGGACTGGTTATTCTTCTGGAGGTTGCATTTTTGGAAGGGTGCCATTTTTAGAAGAGTGAGTGTTGGTCACTTCCAGGCAGTAGTTGCCAGTCATCAGGAAAGGATCGTGGACTTGCGACCTGAATGGGGCAGTGAAACTCAGTTTTCACATACACTTCTGTTTGCTGTCTTGTATTGCCTACCCCTAGTGACTCCCAACAGTGTAGGTTTTTTAATTAATCTGAGGTATTTCTTTCCTCTCATGTAGGGAATCTAGGCACTTAACTGTTAAGTGGCATCCACTATGTCCTTTCATCCCAACAGAACTAGTAGGTTCAGTGGATACCTTTGAAAGCGCATCAGCTGACATTCTTGTCTTCAGGGACTTCTGTGCTTTACTGCTTTCCTTTTGAATAAAAAGCCTAAACTTGAAACTTTTTCACATGCAGAATAGCAAACTGAACACTGGTTTGTGTAATATGTGCTGTAAAGAGATTTGTTTAAACTTAACAGCCACATGCAACAGAATCCCACATTCTGACATGGTCTAGTCTGTCCCTGTTTCTAGATCTCTGAAATATGTTGAGTTCTGTCAGTGCTCCTAGATTGGTCAGGCTGGTGAGCGAATGCCAAGTACTGTAATAAATGTAGTTTTCTCTGTGTTTTAGGCACCTTCTTTACAAAAACTTAGAAAGTGCTTATGTAACTATTTCACACTATAAAATTAGCAGAACCTGGTAAAGTTTTGGACATGGCTTTTGACCTGAACATGAAGATTTCAGTATCTTCATGCTATTAAACATTTTGAGTTTTAAGCAATGTTTATGAAGATAACAGCTTTCTGGAACTGTCTGCACTGCAGTTTTACAAAATGGAAGTAAACTGTTGTGGTAGGCAAAATCACTGAAACTTTGCATTTCACTTAAAATGGGAGGGAGAGAGGAAATAAGCCTACAGACACCCTGCTTCTAATCAAAATCCCTCTCACCTCTGCAAACCTGCTGTAACTTGCTAAGCTCTGCTTCTGAATTTATCTTCTGTATATACACAGATGTCTGTGCCTGAACATTTATATAATTCCAAGTTTTGCATACGGGGGAACATTTTCATTTCCACTAGCTTGTTGCAAATTTTCATTGTCCTATTATACTCAGTACCTTGCTGTCATTATACTTGGTGTCATTCACCAGGTATGAGCTTCCAAAATTTATAATAGTAATGTTGTTGTTTATATATAATATTTTAATATGATTTTTATCTTTGGAGCTTTTCTAAGGAGAAATACTTTTTTTTTCCCAACTTATCTTTAAAATGGGTATCCTTCTATGAATAAATGTTTTTATTACTCTTTGAGATTCTTTTTTATGCAGATTGTCTTGAGTATAAAGTTAGAACTCACATTTTGTAGAAACCGATAAATTGACTCGTTAGCACAGTATTTTCATAATTTGCTATAGAGAATATTTCCCTTCTCAGTACTTTAGGCAAAGGTGAATTGAGGTAATGATCTTTTACAGACAAATTTGGGGATTTAAAATGTCTTGGTTTTACTTTATGTGTTTAGATGTGTATCTGTAGGGATGGACATAAGAAAGCCAAGAGAGTTAAGAACAGTCTTAGAGCAGTGTGTTATATGTAAGGATTTTGTCCATAACTGAAAGTATTACTCAGAATTTTAATTTTATGTAACTGGTTAGATTAAGTCTGCTTTTGTGCAAGATGGAAATCTTAAATACACTTTTTGTTCAAAACAGACACATTACCATACAAGAATCTGGAATGTCAAATGATACTGAAGATTCCTGTGATTGGGTGCTAAAAGGTAAGAGTCTTTGGAGATTTTTTGAATGCGTAATCTAGAGAAGAAAGTAATGACAAAGATGTTCAGTGTCAAAACCTAGGCTTTCTGCTTTCCACATAAAATGGGGACTTGTCAGTTCAGTAATATCTTTTCATTGTAACAGCGATTTGGTCCCAAATGCGTATAAAATGGATGGGATGGAGGGATATGAAGAAGGCTCAAGTACTCAATAGCTTCTTTGCCTCAGTCTTCACTGGCAAGGGCTCTAGCCACGCTGCCCAAGTTGCAGAAGGCAAAGGCAGGGACTGGGAGAAGGAAGATCTGCCCATTGCAAGTGATGATCAGGTGTGAGACCATCTAAAGGACTTTAAGGTGTACAAGTCCGTAGGACCTGATGAGATCCATCCACGGGTCCTAAGGCAACTGGCAGACCAGGCTGCAAAGCAGCTTTCATTGTGTTTGAAAAGTCATGGCAGTCTGGTGAAGTTCCCACTGACTGGAAAAAGGGAAACATCACCCCCATTTTCAGAAAGGGAAAAAAGGAAGACCGGGACAACTACAGGCCAGTCAGTTTCACCTCTGTGCCTGGCAAGATCATGGAGCAGATCCTCCTAAAGGCTCTGCTATGGTACATGGAAAACGAGGAGGTGTTTGGTGGCAACCAACATTGCTTCACCAAGGACAAATCATGACTGACAAATCTGGTGGCCTTTTGTGATGGATTAACTGCATCAGTGGACAAGGGAAGAGCGGCTGATGTCATCTACCTGGACTTGTGCAAAGCCCTTGACACTGTCCCACACAACATCCTGGTCTCTAAATTGAGACACATGGATTTGATGGATGGACTGTTTGGTGGATAAGGAATTGTCTGGATGGTCGCACTCGAAGAGTTGTGATTAATGGCTCGATGTCCAAGTGGAGGCCAGTAACGAGTGGTGTTCCTCAGGGATTGGTACTGGGGCCAGTGTTGTTTAATATCTTTGTCAGCGACGTGGACAATGGGATTAAATGCACCCTCGGCAGGTTTGCAGATGACACCAAGCTGTGTGATGTGGTCAGCATGCTGGACGGGAGGGATGCCATCCAGAGGGACCTTGAGAGGTGGGCCTACGCCAACCTCTGGAAGTTCAACAAGGCCACGTGCAAGGTCCTGCACCTGGGTTGGGGCAGTCCTAAGCACAAATACAGGCTGGGCAAGGGGTAAATTGAGAGCAGCCCTGAGGAGAAAGACTTGGGGGTGCTGGTTGATGAAAAGCTCAGTATGAGCCAGCAATGTGTGAGTGCAGCCCAGAAAGCCAACTGTACCCTGGGCTGCATCAAAAGAAGTGTGGCCAGCAGGTCAGGGGAGGTGATTCTCCTCCTTTACTCCGTTCTTGTGAGACTCCAACCTGTAGTACTGCATCTAACTCTGGAGACCCCAATACAAGAAGAACATGGACCTGTTGGAGCAGGTCCAGAGGAGAGATACAAAGCTGATCAAAGGGCTGAGAGAGTTGAGGTTGTTCAGCCTCAAGAAGAGAAGGCTCCCGAGAGACCTTCTTGTGGCCTTCCAGTATCTGAAGAGGGCCTACAAGAAAGCTGGGGAGGGTCTTTATACAAAGGCCTGTATTGATAGGACAAGGGGTGATGGGTTCAAACTGGAAGAGGCTTGAAACAAGAAGGGTAGATTTAGATTGGAAATTAGGAGGAAGTTCTTGACTCTGAGGGTGTGAGACACTACAACAGATTGCCCAGGGAAGTTGTGGATGCTCCATCCCTGGAGGTGTTGAAGGCCAGGTTGGATGGGGCTTTGAGCAATCTGGTCCAGTGGGAGGTGTCCCTGGCATGGCAGAGGGGCTTGGATCTGGATGATCTTTAAGGTCTCTTCCAACCCAAACCATTCTGTGATTGTGTCTTTTGAAATGGTACAAGCCTGAGCCTTAAAGGGAACATCTGCTTCTCTACAGTGCTTGTCTGTTGGTAGTACTGGGAGGTTTTTTGGGGTTTGATTGTAGGTTGACATCTCTCTGATACATTAGGAAAGGAATTCTGTTAATGAGATGATAGTCACTGAGTACAGTGATTCTGCTTTGGAGTCAGACTCATAATCTCACTTGGTTGGTCTCGTGTTCATCATTAGACAGAATTTTCTAATAGTTTTTTTCCAGATTGTACTTCTGTTTTTTGTAGATGCTATGCCCATTCCTCTGAAATCATTTCGGGTTTTTTTTCAGGATACTTACTTTATTTTAGAGAAGGATGCTTCTGACTTAATTGTTTGTTCTTCCTATTTTAAGCAGAACAGTCCAACTAGACAGTATCTAAATGTGATTTGTTTTGTTTTCTGCAGCTTGCATACAGACCTATTATGCAACATATGCCTGATGTGGAAATTCACTTCTCTTAGGTTGGAGGAACAGGATTTTGACTTTGAATAGAAGCCTGTTACTGGCACCCTGGAGAAGGCACAGAGTGATGAGACTTGTTTTGAAGGTTCTCAGTGTTTCCCTTCCTGGTGTCAGTTTGTCAACTTGCTGTTAATCTGGCACTCTGGCATCATGTATTGATTTTGCTGCAGCATTGAAAATTCTCTGTGGCACTATTTTTTATATTAGCATGTTATGTTCATAATGTGTTTCTACAGAAAGAGTGTTTTGGGTGGGTGTACCCTTCTGGAGAAAAAGGAGTGAATAGTGATTGTTTGGGGGAGAGAAAGTTTCAGGCTTCGGTGTTCAGAAGGTAAAAAGTAATGAGGGTTTAAGAACTGAAACATCAAGAAACAGACACAAGTTCCCTACCGAGGAGTAGGAAGGAAGTACACAGTTAGGCCTCTGGTGGTGTAAAGAGCCAGAGGGGCCTGTGCTATGGCATTTGCAGTACTGAGGTGGTTGAAACCAAACCTGGGAGCAAGTCCTATACTATTTAGTAACTTTTGCATTTTCTTAGACTGTTGTTTTCCTTTGTGTTCTAACAATTTTTGAGGTTAAAAGTCTTTGGGTCCTTTTGTGATGCTTAAAATAAAGAAAAAGTTCTAAGTAGGTCCTTCTTCCCAGATCTGAGAAACTCAGGATCACATCACACTCTTAGATTAGTGTGCACATGGTAACTTACAGTTGATATATGACCTTTTAAGAAGACCTGTACACAACAAAAGAAAAGTGCCTGGGTTTGGTAATTACAATTTATTTATTTAGAAATACATAATGCTGCTTTGGTGTCTTGTGTTATGTTGTGAGGTCATGGCTGCTTGTCTCAGTGGTTTCACAGTCTAAGAATGGCAACAAATACTATGGTTTAGGTACTCTGGATGACACGAATCCTCTTCATCCTTCAAGTGGAAATCTTATGTACATTGTCTCAAGCAGATGTGTCTTGTACTAATAATCATACAGAGACCAGTGACTATAAGGTAAAAGCCTTTCCAGTAATAATCTGATTCTTTCTTCCTGTGTCTGCACAACACACTGCAGTGGAAATTCATTCAGGTGGTCCAGTGAAATAGTGAATTTCTTTTCTATGCAGACTTGTTCTATTGTGCATAGCTTCAGAAAGCTGCAGTCAGGTGTTCTGTTCATTTCCTGTGGCATTTGCAAAAGATGCTGAAATTTCCTGACACTGTATTTTTATTGAATTCACTGTATTATGGGAATTTGGAGTTTCTCAGAGCTACATATATTTATTTCAGGGTTGCATTGTGTCATTGCAATTAACTTATCCCCTTCTCCAGCAAAGGCTAAGTCTTTATTTGCTTAGCAAATTACCATACATATCTTTGGCTGTGTTTTAATAACAAGGCTTAACTGAATTTATTTTTAAAATATTGAATTCAATACTGTATAAATAAACCTGCTGTACTGTTCTACAGGGACTGTTACAGAACATACAGCTTGGATAGAATTTAAATTTTAGATTCAGTTTAATATTTACTTTAAATGGTTTGTGCTTTAAAGGTGAAGTAATTTTACATCTAAATTTCACATTTAGGAACTCCTAGGAGTTCTTAGGTGTCATTAGTATTAAGGTTTTATAATATTTAGGAAATAAAAGATTTGTTGTCTTGTAGCATGGGGAGCAACATAAAGTAATGTATTCATACATTTTCAGCTAATGATCTTAAAACCCACAACTCCCCCAGAAGAAGCAGTCCTTCAGGAGGTGTTACTGACGATGTTCTTGAAGATGGGCAGCTGAGAGAGCTAGATGAACTTTTAAAGAGTTTTGACGTGGATGAAAAGGTACTGAGAAATCATGCTTCCTGTCTCTGAATAGTTTAAGAAATTATAATTACCCATGTCATTGGATAGCTTTAATTACTAATGCTATTTTATCAACAAAATTTTTAATTTCCTGTAATAAAAAGAATATTAGCTTTTCATAGATTACTGTGCTACTGACAATGTAAGTTTTGCTTAACAGACTTGTTCTTTTTACCGCCTCACTAATAATGCATCTTCAAATTTGAAATGAGACAAGATAGTTATATCAGTTGTTACAGTAATTCTGTATATACTGTTCCAGTGAACACCTAAGAGTGCTACTGTGCATATGTGACATTTTTCCATAACTTACCTAGTTTTAAATGTTAGTGCTAAATGCTTCTTACCACACAGTCTCGGAAAGGTGGGGTGCTGTTGGGAAGCTGCACAGCTATCATGCATCCAAGGAGGATCATTCTGTGGCTCATTACTTGGACAGAAGGGCCATTACATTAACATACTGACTTCCTGGTAGTTCAGTGGGATTGTTAAGCCGTTTTCATGCTCACTGACTTTATCTGACCTTTCTACACTCTCCATCCTCCTTCTTCTAGATCGTAAGTCACAGAATCACAGAATGGTAGGGGTTGGAAGGGACCCCTGGAGATCATTTAGTTCAACCGCTGTGCCAAACCAGGTTTGCCTAGGGCAGGTTGCACAGGAACATGTTCTAACAAGTTTTGAAAGTCTCCATAGAAGGAGACTGCACAACCTCTGGGCAGCCTGTTCCAGTGCTCTGGCACCCTCACAGTAAAGAAGTTTCTCCTTATGTGTAGGTGGAATTTCCTGTGTTCTAGGTTGTTCCTATTGTCTATCATCCTATAACTGGGCACCACTGAAAGGAGACTGGCCTCATCCTCTTGACACACACCCTTTAGATATTGATGAGCGTTGATAAGATCCCCTCTCAGTCTTTTCTTCTCCACACTAAACAGGTCTCGCAGCCTTTCCTCATAAGAGAGATATTCCAGTCCTCACAGCCCTCTGTTGGACTCTCTCCAGTAATTCCTTGTATCTCTTGAACTGGGGAGCCCAGAACTGGACACAGTACTCCAGATGTGGCCTCACTAGGGCAGAGTAGAGGGGAAGGAGAACCTCCCTCAACCTGCTGAACACACACTTCTTAAACAATGGTACCCCAGGATACCATTGGCCTTCTTGGCCACAGGAGCACACTGTTGGTTCATGGTTAACTTGCCAGGTGGTTCTTTGCAGAGATGCTTTCTGGCAGGTCTACCCCTGAGCTGTAGCAGTGCATGGGGTTATTAAGGTGCACAGCTGAGCAAAAGCCTTAGATTTCTCCTCAATACAGCTTGACATTTTCATTAAACTTGATGGAATGTCTTTTGTGAGATTCTACACTTCTGTCAGCTGCAGTTAAAATGGAGCAGTGGGCCTAAAAGTTACTGAGATTATCAGTGGGAGCAAAAAGAAGTAAGGACAGTCATAAGGCCTTTTTTCAAATTAAAAACCACTATTGTGAAGATCTCAAAGTAAGATTCAAGGCATTGTGTTTAATTTTTTTTTTTTAGCGTAAGAGTAACCTGACAGCCCAAATTACAGTTTTTATAGTCAGGACTGTATTATAATAATACCTTCCAGTGATCACTAACAGTTTTAAGTGTGTAATGTGAAGCATAACAAGCTTAGTAGTGCTTTGCTGTGTCTGAAAGTGTATTTTAAATATCTTCACAGTTCAGGTTTGCAGATGGAGTGCCAGATGTTAAACAAGAAAAAAGGGGTGAAGCTGAAAAAAGGTATATATCTACTGTGTCCTTCATGTAACCTGTGATGTTGCCCACTTAATGTTCGAATGAAATGTGATGTTTTTACTGAAACACGATCAGCCTTTTAATTCAATTGTTCTCTGGTATTGTGACTATGTGATGAAGAAAAGAAATATGTGAAATACAATTTCACTGTGCAGAGTACAAGACAAATATAGTCATAGCCTGACAGGACAGTAGAGGTGTGAGAAAACCTAGTTACTGTTCTCAGTTTGCAAACTCCACTTCTAGTGATGCTGTTACTTTAAAAAAGAAATTGACTGTAGAGCTGTATAGGTTACAGTTCCTGGCAAAACTGTGTGTAGTTTCATGTCTAGATTAAAAAAAGAGAGCTGAGATTGTTATCCTGCAGATAAGCTGCTATGAAAATCCTGTTGTGTCAGATCTGAGCCTGGCATCACAAGGAAGCATTAAAAAAATTTTACATAGTAACTTAAAAGTTTTGAGTAACTACATCTGCAGATTTATTTTTCCTTTTCCTCTGGAGACCAATACAATATGTTGACTAGAATAAAAATAAAGATTGATATTGAAGAATTTGGGTTTATTAAATAGAATTCTTTCATCTCTGCCCTAGCATTTTTATTTCCAAGTGTGTTAAAAACAGCCTGCATTTTAGGACAGATTTTAATTACCCTGGCTATGAGAAGTATTAAATAGCTAGAATGTGCCTCTTGTAGTGGATAGCAAGTCTATTTCTGTCTCCAACAGCAAGCAGGCTGAAAATGTCCTGAATCTAGATTCTTAATAGAAGGCAGGAGGCAAGGAAGATCTTATGAAATGGGACTTTTTTTTTCTGTGGCTTTATTTACAAGTAAGAAGGACATCACAAAGTATTTTGCTAGGAATATTTATAGCTTATTTTGGAGAAGTTCACATTTTAGTAGTTTAATTATCTGAAATGTATGTATTTGGGAATAGTTAAAGGCAGAATAGTCTTTGGAGCTCCCTTTGAAATCACCTACATCTTCTGCTGAGCAGAGTCAGTTATTAGGAAAGAAAACAGTTGGCCCTTCAAATGTAATTTCAAAAGCTTTGTGGATTACTTCTTTAGCAGGTATTACATAGCGGACTACTGAAAAGTAGATACTTATTCAGAGGTGACAGAAATCATCTTAGTCTTCCTGTCAGCATAAAGGAAAAAGAATATAAGTGGTTCATGGGTGTCTTTTCTACTTATTTATTAAATTTCATGTAGTTAACACTTTGAGACCAAATAATCTCAGTAAAATCATATTCCAATTGGACCAAGCAATGAGAGTAATGAAAGTAAAGTTGCTGGGACTGCTAGCTATTTAAATTTACAGCAAGTTTTTAAGTGTTGTGTAAATTGTTGAATAAATTATCATCTTTTATACACTTAATCCCTATTTTTAGGCATTTAGTATATGGGAGAATAACTTGTTCAATTTGGTTAAACAAATCTTTGGTGTTTTTTTTTTTAATGCCCAACAGTTACTGTAAATGCAGAGATCTCGTGAACTGTGAATTGCTATCAGGATTGCCATTGCATGCCCCAAAAGTAAATGTCCCCAGTGAAGCTACAGTGATGAAACCACAGACAAATGGTATTGTATGCTGTATTGATGAACCCTACAGAATTTATTTTTACATTTGTTTTATAAAATCTTAAGGAATTTCTTCAGTTCCTGAAGGTGTTGGCTAGAATTTGTTTCAGTTTGCATATACAGAATTTAAAATGCAAGCTCTCATATGATAGGTTAGTCAGGTTGTTTGGGTTGGGTTTTTTAGCAGAATCCTATTTGGTAGAGCCAAATAGCAGTTACTCCATCTTGGTATTTATGACTTTAGTGGTTTTCACCAGAAGCTGGGAGGGGGCCACAGCCAGGATAGACACCCAAACCAGGCAATAGGCTATTTTATACCATAGGAGCTGCTACATAAGGGCCCTGGTGACTGGCAGGAGGGTCAGGCTATCGCTTGGAGCTACGCAGTCTATGCGGTTTGTATAACTTGCTTTATATATTACTTCATTACTGTTACTGTCATTATTCTTTTTTACTTATCCTTTTGCATTGTTGTATTAATTTCTTATCTCAACCCACAGGGTTTGGTATTTTCCTCCTTTTTCTCCCTACTCAGGGAGTGGGGGGGCAGCAGGTGGTGCTCGGGTCCTGGCTGAGTCTAAACCGTGACAATGGTACAGCAATGCCTGTATTCTTAGTGCTTTGACACGTTGAGTTTGAGCCATGCTTAGCAAATAAGTTGTTTTTCTTTGTGGTCAGAGAAAGTGACTGCAGATTTTCTTGGTTGTTTGTTATCTGTCAGCAAAACTTGGCTAAGGCATTTGCCCACCTTGCCAGGAGTCAGAACTTTGTTGTTTGTGCCAGTTCAAATGTTTGTGAGGCATTCACTAGACTGGATCAAGGAAATTACCTAGATTTAATAAGCAGCACATCATGTTGACCTGGTATATTTCACACCTGGGATGGGTACCTCTTAAGTGTCTCTGCTGCCAGAGAAATCGTAATGCAATAGAACTGTAGTCAGAATTTCGTTCTTTTTCTCTGCACATAACTCTGACACTTAGCCTTACGTAAATGTATAGTTTTATTTGGCATACAAGATAGAGAAAAACAGGAATTGATTACTTATGGATAGATATTGCATTCTGTTTCTTTGCAACAACTGTTTTGGGAATTAGCGTTTTTATGGATGTTTATAAACATGGATTCCTTGAACTGAAATCAGTGGCAGAGATTCTTGCTTAGTTTCTCAATATACTGCCAGTTTGAGCTTGTAGAACCATTTTATTATCATCATGTCTTTTAATAATATTTTCAGGAACTTTAAGAAACATAGATGCCATGAAAAGCCACTGTGAAATACGTCTCTAGACTACACTACAGTAGTTTTAATTTGCTCATGTCTTTGGCCTTGAAAGTGTATACACATTCTGAAGAGTTCTAAAACTTCCCTCTTAAAAATCACTTGAAACAGTTGTGAAAGCAAGAGTTTCTGTGCTAGGAGAGGGCAGAACAGCCTTTTTCCCCCGAGAACTGTGGAGGCAGTATTGGCCTTTAGTGCCTGCTTCCCTACAAAGTTGACATCAGTCAGCATGGAGGGTACAAAATGTTGAAAGGATCTGGCCAAAAACTCTGCTGTGGGGATGACGAGAATATGGAGGAAAGACTTCAAGTTCCAAGTGGCATTTTTCTGCAGCTAGTGGTTGGGTTTTCTTTGTCGTTTTTCTGTCACTAAATTTATCCAATTCTGAATTTACCAAATTACCCACCATCACTGCACAAAATTATGCAACTGGGACAGTACATAACATCTAGATATTTAATTGTTCTACATTGTATTTCTCTCTTCTATCCTGTGATAGTCCTGTCTGTTTAGAAAAACATGCAGATTAAGAACCATGTCCCTAGTGCGAATCTCTAGTAGAACATGTATCACTATTGGATGTTCTTTAGTAATTACAGTTTTTTGGAAAGGGCAAAGTACCCTGCCTTTTGAATACCCAGTTCTTTCAAGGAGCCAGATGGAAACACTAGAAAGCAAGGGATTCAAAAGCTATTATTTATCTTCAGATATGGAGCTGGAAATTTAAACTTTTCTCTTCCATTAAGATTATTTGTTTTTCAGGGAAAGAAATCTGTTACCAATAATAATTAAAGTTTTGAAACCAAGTCTCATGGTGAAGAAAACAGTAACTTCAGTAACTTGTATTGGGCTAAAGCTTAATACTGCAGTGCTTAAAACATAAAGTATGAAAGGTTTTGTTTCAGTTCTGGAAAAGTACTTCAAATTCAAGGCTAGTGATGTGGGAATGCAAAGATTACTGATAAAGTGGTTTGCTTTTATTTTCTTTGAAATATAAACTGGATTTTTTTTTATTCTATTTCTCCTATTTTCTCTGTAAGGTAGATTAGAAACCTTGGGTAAAGCAGTGGAGTTTTTAATTTATATGTGCTTACTCTTGAAGTTTGTGTCAAGTTTTGGTTTTAGGGTAATTAAGAAAACTGTAATTTAAATTACTGACTTTAGATTGTATTAATCAGATTTTCACTAATCTTTACTGTGACTTGAAAGAACTATAAATGAAAATAAGATGAATGAGAGTGGTTTAAATATGACATTTTATTATATAATCAGTTTATTGCCTTCATCCTAATTTTTAGATTACAGATTTTCAGGGAAGAGTCCTTTACTGCCATTGCAAAGTTATGGAAATTTTGAGCCATGGAAGGTGGAAAAAAATGCACTTGTGAGTTGTTAAGTCCTTAATGATTTCTGATCCTTTGGCACTGATTTTCACAGAATCATAGAGTGGTTTGGCTTGGAAGGGACCTTAAAGATCATCTAGTTTCAACCCCCCTGCCATGGGCAGGGACACCTCCCACTAAACCAGGTTGCTCAAAGTCCCACCCAACCTGGTTTTGAACAACTCCAGTGAAGGATCATCCACAACTTCCCTGGGCAACATGTTCCAGTGTCTCACCACCCTCAGAGTGAAGAAATTCTTCCTTATGTCTGATCTAAATCTCCCTTCTTCCAGTTTGAACCCATTACCCCTTGTCCTGTCACTACAAGCCCTTGTAAAAAGTCCCTGCCCAGCTTTCTTGTTGGCCCCCTTCAGATACTGGAAGGCTGCAGTAAGGTCTCCCCGGAGTCTTCTCTTCTTGAGGCTGAACAACCCCAGCTTTCACAGACCACCCTTGTAGGAGAGATTTTCCAGGACTCTGATCATCTTCATAGCCCTCCTCTGGACCGTCTCCAACAGGTCCATGTCCTTTTTGTGCTGGGGCTCCAGAGCTGGACACAGTACTCCAGGTGTGGTCTCATGAGAGCAGAGTAGATGAGGAGAATCACCTCCCTTGACCTGCTGGCCACGCTTCCTTTGATGTAGTCCAGGATGTGGTTGGCTTTCTGGGCTGCACTCACACATTACTGGCTCATGTTGAGCTTTTCATTTATTTTCTTTTGGATAATCAGACAATTCTCCATATATCTACTGAGAAATTGTGAATGTTTGTTTCTACTCCTCTGTAGATGTTACCACTGTGTAAATAGAAATTCTGAGAACAAAATCAATGATGAGGGGACAGCTATTCACAGCGGAGCTTTAAGCTCTACAAACAGAATAGGCAAGATAGGGAGGGCATTGGGGTGGCTCTCTGTATTAGAGAGTGTTTTGATTGCATGGAAGTTAATAAGTGTGATGAACCGGTCGAATGTTTATGGGTAAAGTTGAGGAAGGCCAACAAGGCAGATATCCTGTTGGGAGTTTGTTACAGACCACCCAACCAGGATGAAGAGGTTGATGAATTGTTCTGTGGACAACTGGCAGAAGCCGCAAAATCGCAAGCCCTTGTTTTTGTGGGGGACCTCAATTTACCAGACATCTGCTGGAAATATAACACAGTGGACAGGAAACAGTACAGGAGGTTCCTGGAGTGTGTGGAAGGTAACTTCCTGACTCAACTGGTAAGTGACCCCACCAGAGGAGGTGCTTTTCTAGACTTGTTGTTTACAAACAG
>VZZY01007603.1:0-56972 GCA_013400335.1 Eurystomus gularis
CCCCTACAATTCTGTGATTCTGTAATTCCAGGTGCTTGTGCCTTTTTGCCGTCATTCTGTTGGTGTACGGATAGTGAAATAATGGTCCTTAATCCCCCTTACAAGAAAGGCTTGGTATAATTGGTCCTAACAGGTTTAAGCAGGACTAGCACAGTTTGGGGTAAGTGAAGAGTGAACAGGTGTGTGGTGTTCCTTTTTAAACTGACTTTATCCATATGAAATGTGCTCAGTAAGTTGACTTGGTGTTTCACGTTTACTAGACAACAGAAACAATCTGTGTTCTGGATCTTTTAGGGTGTGTGTAAAGCTGACTTAGGTTAGTCAAAGTCCTTTCACACAAAAACCAGCCTGGCAGTACAGTGCAAGAGGGGACAGATGGTACGCACATTGGAATTAGGAACCTCACAGTTTGCTAGGAAGTTGCTCTAGATAAGGAAAGGCAAATGTCTCCAGGGATATCTGTCCTGGTTTGAGCTAGAAGAGAACTAATTCTGTTTGATGTTTTTACTTTTGAGCTCAGTCTCTTTCTTCTAAGTAATGGGGCACTTTCTGAAGTTAATGTATTTTTGCAGATGGTGTCTACTTCTAGAAGCATTAACACTTGGTGTTTATAGTTAATATCAAAGATTGGTGTGCAGAAAGGCTCTTGCTTATACTTATTCCTGTGCAGACCAAGGTCACTTATAAATCTTCTGCACCATGTTGGGGGTGCGGAAAGTAAAAATGTGCTTCTGCAGGGAGGAGCAGCCAGGACAGGTGACCCTAAATGGACCAACAAGGTATTCATTCCATTCCATTCCATTCCATTCCATTCCATTCCATTCCATTCCATTCCATTCCATTCCAATTATATTCAGTATATAGCTGAGGGATTACAAGGATCAAGCTCTCTTCTTCAATGGCCAGTGTTCAAGGAGAACTCCGTCCATTTTGCTTGTGATCCCGATCCATGTGTTCCTGAATCCAGTTCCAGAATCCAGCTCCTGAATCAGGTTCCCATCTGCCACTGAATCCAGTCTGGGATTTCCCCAGTGTCTGCTCCACAGTGGTGGTGGTGATGTAATTGCCATCAGGGGGAATTGGGCTTGATAATGTTTTTGTACATACTTGATTTTTTATTATTATTTTCATTAAAGCTGATTTAGTTTTTGTTTCCAATCCATAAGTGTCTCCCTTATTCCTTTTCTCTTCCACTTGAGGAAGCGAGAAGCATTAATAGAGAGCATCTGTCATGTGTCTAGAGGCCAGCCCATGCCTGGCCCTTGACAATATCATATTCAAATGCTCATGAGCAGAGAAGTGCTGGAGGAAGAGTGTGGGAGAGGGATGCCAGCACTGGGCAGCTGCAAGAGGACCCTGGCTGGCCCCACCAGAGCAGCACAGGGTATCTTGCATGTCTTGCTTGGGGCAATGAGTTGCGTCAGTAACACAAATACTAGTAATTCATCCTGATTTTCTTTCCTATCAGGCTGTGGTTTTATTGGTTTTTTTTCACTTAGCTTCAGCACGCAAGCTATTAATGAACGTGTCACGCCAGCCGGGCTGTTTCATTATCCGAGCTCCAGGCAAGGCAGCCTGGATACCAGCCCCTACCAGACTGCCTTGTGTGGAATTTCTATGGCTTGTTTAATTAATACAGCAAATACAAATGACAAATTGGGCAGAGGTATTGAACCTGAACTTTGCATGGGGATTTTTCAGCCCAAGAAAATAACAATAACAGTAAACTGGTTTTATGTTCTTTCTCCCTGTTGCAGTTATGGAGAGATGATATCTGAAGTGCTACAGAAAGAAAAAGGTGTAATAAAGGCATCAATTTAGGTTTAAAACATCTTCTGTACCTAAGGGAAAGACGTAAGATGACACTAAGTAATTTTTAGGCCTATTACTTTATTACAGATGACAGAGGTGCATTTAGACAGATCTGTATGAGCAGACAAGCAATATTTAGAGAAGAAGGGAAATCAGGTGCTTAGACAGTAGTTGTTTTTTGACAGGCCTTTGTGATGAATGGAGAAAAAAATAGCTGCATAATGAGACTTTGCAATATGTACTACAACTGCAATCAAGACACGGATTTTAGCAAGACAATGTAATCGTAGCACTTTCTTGGTGTCGTGTTCTTGTAAAAACCAGATGTTACTTCCACAAATTTGAGGTTTGGAAGCACTGTGAGAACAGCAAACGGTGCTATCTGCTTTCTTGATACAATCAATTTTCTATTTCTTTTTAAATATACTTCAAAATCGTGCCAGAGAGAAGCATGAGAGGTGATGTTTTTTCCTTCTATTAAGACTCTCCCCCAGCAGTATCCCCTGTGCAGCTTGGTACTGAGAAGCTTTCAAAAGATACCCCCTGAAACGGGAAGAGGAAACCCCATCCTCCCCCAACAAAACCGGATGCGCAGCCATTGCAGCATGGACAGGAAAACTCTAACCTCCTTTGGTAAGATATTCTGCTTAAAGTGTGTTACTGAAATGGTTATGAAAGTTCCAGGTGGCTGCAAAGAGCAGCAGTGCTGGAGCTGGTCCTTCTGCGTGCCAGTGAGTAGGTAGCCTCCCTAGAAATGTGTCCTCTCCTCTTTAGCAAGGCCACCTCCAGGCCTTAGCAAGGCATCAGCTCCTTCATCGACGTACAAAGGAACCTGCTCCAACTATTGGCAAACTGGCACGGGTGGTATGATGTCCCTCTATTCTTCTTTTCTAGGGACAGCAGCATTTGAAAGCTACATAAGAGACTGATTGTTCCTCAGTCAGGTTCTAAATCCTGTGGAAATGTCTACAAACGCTATGATGAAGCTGGGCAAAAGAAGGATCTCTTCAATATAGCAATGAGTAGTAGTAGACATTTGTCTGAAGTCATGGCTGAGGATGATCTCTGTTTTTGCTAGAAAATTGAAGGGAAGGTATGAAAGGTTAAGGGATAGAAAAGAAAAAAAAAAGGAGAAGATATTTAGGCTGAAAGCAATGAGGGATGACACGGTTTTGCATCACCAGTTATTATGGCCCTTTTTAAACTAATGGACCTTCCTGACAAATTACACCAATTCTTCTTGAAATGACACATGACAAGAGGCAGACTGTCTATTATAATCTCATTTAATAAACTGTTCAGCCCACTTGAATGCGCTTTCTATGTGCTTTATCCACTGGTAAACCTGTGCTTTAGCAATTCATTAACTTCCCTTCTAATTACCTGTATAGAAGCAGCACTCTGTTATGACCCCACAGAACCACAACACCAGAAATTTTGCTCAGAGTATGTGCTCATTTCTGAAACAGGGCACAGCAAGGGCAGAGGGATGTGGCTGTTTGTGGCCTCCCTTGGATTTACTGGAATGATTACTTACTTGTTCAGAGTAGCTGTTACTTCAGTATGGACTTTATTACAGGGCAAAGACACACTTGTGGAAGCAAAAGAAAATCTCCTGCTAAAATAAAAAATAACAGATAACATCAGATGCAGTATTTGTTCTTTAAGGAAAATATAAGCAAGTAAGTACTTCATTAAACATGTTGTGAGAGGAAATAAGCTGGCTTGGAAGAGCTCTGAACTTTGGGGACTTTTGCTCAGTGTGGACCCCAGTTCAGACTTTGCAGCGCTGGAGAGGTTTTATACTTTTTCTGAAGGGTATCTGATGGGCTCAGAGGATGAGAATGTAGATAAGTGCAAGAGAGCTTCTAGGCTGCAAACTTTTGTCTCCCAGTGCAGTTTGTTTTCCACTTCAGGCTGGAGCCCAACACTTGCTGTTTTTAAGAAGAAACCAAGAAACTTTCTGGGGCAATTTTGCGGCTGACTGCTGTCATGGGGGTAGTTTGTTTGAAATGCCCAGTGCCAAGAGGTGAGTTCATGCTATCTGGCATGAACACCTGAAAGCTCTGAAGACAACTATCTCCCAGCTTTAGTATTAATTATTTCAGATTATATTATTTAGAGGCAGATTGAAATCCACTCAGTTCAGAGACTCTGAAGTGGCTCATACAACATGTATTGTGGCAGTGGTGTCCAAAGGCTACTGGAGGAACCAAACCTTGGAATGAAAATGGGGAAGCCCAAAAGGTTCTGTATCTTCCTTCAGTAGTCTTGGGAGAAACAACTAGGAAAATTTCCAGGACATTTTCCATCCTGCTCTATTGTGTTACTCGTATTTATTCTCTCACTCTAGGAAGGGTGTTCCAAGTGCTGTGACAGCTGGGGGACAGGCCTGTGACTTTTAAGAAATTCACTGTAACCTCACAGTGACAGAGCAGGGCAGTGAAGCTGGTGAGAGGTCTGGAGAATATGTCGTATGAGGAGCGCCTGAGGGAGCTGGGATTGTTTAGCTTGGAGAAGAGGAGGCTGAGGAGAGACCTCATTGCTCTCTACAACTACCTAAAAGGAGGTTGTAGTGAGGCTGGTGTTGGTCTCTTCTCCCAAGTAACCAATGATAGGACAAGAGGTAATGGCCTTAAGTTGCGCCAGGGGAGGTTTAGATTGGATATTAGAAAGAAATTATTTACTGCAAGAGTGATTAGGCATTGGAACAGGCTGTCCAGGGAAGTGGTGGGGTCACCATCCCTGGAGGTGTTAAAAAAATAGAATGGTTAAAAAAAAATAGATTGTTAAAAAAAGTAGATGTGGCACGTTGGGACATGGTCTAGGGGCCAGGGGGATGTTGGATGAAGTTGGACTTGATGATCCTAAAGGTCTTTTCTAACCTAGATGATTCTATGATACTATGATTCTCAGCTAGTATGTGAAGAGGCTTACTGCAAATGTGTGTTCTCAAATTGCAAAAAAGATTAGAGCATGGGCCATCCTTCTGCTCCTTGGTTGGACAGTGTCAAGTGCTACAGGGGTCCTGGGCCACTGCTGGGGTTCTTGCATATTGGGTCTGTCACTAGACTATGAGGTAGAGCTCTTCTGATAGTACATGGGCTACCAGATGCAAATAATATAACATGAATGCTGCTTTAAGCAGCTGTCACAGCAGTGCTCCTGTTCTGCACACAGCCCTGCATTTTGTGAATGAGGAGAGAGGTCTGAGAGAAAGCAGGCATTATCCTGCATCTAGCACAGAGAGAAGATCAGGTGGAAATTTCTGCTGGTTGGTCTGGTGTAGAAGAAAGAGCGGGAGAACTGAGCCCTGGTGAGAGAGGGCTGAAGACAAAATCGGTCTGTCTCTTTCCAGACTTGCTCTGAGCAGATATGAACATACTGCTGCCTCTGTTCTGGACTGGATCGCAGAATCACAGAATCGTTATGGTTGGAAAGGCCCTCCAGGGTCACCAAGTCCAACCTTTCTCCTAGCATCTCTCTAACCACTACACCATATCCTCAAGCGCTGCATCTATTCGTTCTTTAAACACCTCCAGGGATGGTGACTCCACCCCCTCCCTGGGCAGTCTATTCCCGTGCCTAACTACCCTCTCCGTGAAGAATTTCTTCCTAATATCTCATCTAAACCTCCCCTGATACTGGATAGCTGTGACGAGCATTGTGTTGGACTGGTGACAGTGCTAGGAGGTGGTGGCTGTGGCTGCAGGATCAAAACCCTGTTAGCCACAACAGCAGAGCTAGCTCACAACGGGGATGTCAATGCCTTATCGTGTAGTTGTATCTCAGCAGAGGACTGCATCTGTAGGCAGCAGGAACCCAACAAAAAGAAGACAATGGGGCTGAAGGGCTGTATGTTCAGGGTCCTTGTCTGGAGAATGGATAGCTCATGGATCCTTTGCCACTCCTGGCAAGATAGGACTTTCTAAGCTTGAGGTGTCAACTGGATTTCCTCATCAGAGTGGCAGCAACCACAGCAAGGGCAATGGGCCTTTGCCAGGTACCATACCCAGCAAAGAGCTGTGAATTAAGTGATATGATGAACCCTCTTCAGTAACCACGCTGGCTGCACAGTGAGTCTTTTAGGATATGTGAAAAGTTATGGCTTTACAGTAGAGCGGTGGCAGAGACACCTAGAACCATAAAAGGATCTTAAGGAGAAGCAGTGAAGAGGAGATGGGGGCGGAGGGGAGCCCCTGAACTGCTTGACACCAAAAAGGTAGAGATGTTTTTGCAGTTTGTAGTTGTATCCACAGAGCTGAATCTTGCTCTGTTTGAGTCCCTCTTATTGAGAAGGTGTTTTCTTTGTCCTTCACTTTCACACGACTTCTCCTGTTTCCTCTCTGTTGATCAGTCTGAGCTCCAGCCCCAAAGATCCTGATGCTGCAGGTAGGAGAAAGGAGATCCTGACTCGGGGAAGACCCTGTTTAGCATTTTTGCTGATTTTTTTGTTGCTCTCTTTTGGCTGCCTGAAGAGAAGGCGGCAGAGGCAGTGGCATCAAGTCAGTGGTTCTGTGATATTCCAGCAGGAAGCAGTGAAAACAATTCACACTAGTAATTAACTCTGCCTGTGGGAGAAAGTGGACACCGTCTGTGTTTCTCTAACTTCAGCATGGGGAGGTAGAGAACAAACCAGGAACTAATCTCAGCTTTATGTTTCCTCCCTTGTCTCATTAATTTTTAACCCTTCCAGAGTGATGAACCTCCTTCTTGAGTCAAAGAAATTCTTTTTCCCCTCGCGAAAACCTTCCCAGCTCTAGGAGTAAGGCTGAGATCAGTATCATGAGTTGAATTTGTGCTGTTGGGGTGCAGGGCCAACGCGTGCTTTTAGAGAAATCTGCTCATACACTGAATTTTCCTGACTACCCGGTGATGTCTCCAACACCCTTGCTAATTAACATTTTCCTCATTTGGGGAAGCTCTCTCTCTTCATCCCCTGCTTCTTTTTCTCTTCTATTAACCTACACTCTTCCAATCAGGCAGGGAAGGTACCAGCTCGCAAGCCCAGAATGGGTGGATTTTTCCTTATGTTAGATTGGAAAGCTGGAGTCTGAACTTCTCAGTGAGTCTGTCAACTTTTGCTGATTGGCTTTGGCAGCTAGTTTTAGGGTCATGTTATGCGACATATCTTTTTTTCTTTTAACTGAATTCTTGAAAGGCAGGATAGCATTAGACTTGGCAACAGAAGGGAAGACTTGAGGGCCAATGTAGAACAAAGCCCAGCCCTGTATTTTTGCAAACATGTAAACAAAAAAGAAATCTCTTTTATTTTTTGGATAACTTAAGTTCTCCTCCCCATGATAAAAAAACCCCAAGAATTACAATGAAAATGAAATCTTTGAAAACAGTGCAGGTGCTGAAAATAATCAGAAACCAGCAGAATAGAAAAAGGTACTCCCAGAGCCAAAATACCAAGATAAAAGCATGAAGTGCTTGCAGTAGCCTTGTTGGCGTTGCATATATACATTTACATTGTAGATACCGAAGTGTAGGTTAGATGAATCCCACTTTCCATGGGCTAGAAGGTAGTTTCTTATTTACTGCCCACTTACAAAATGGTGGGGCTTTCCAGGGAAAGCACAGGAGCTGTGTTCTCAGATGGCCTTCTTCTCTAGTAACATAAACCTTCTTAGATGAGGGTGAGAAAAGTTTCTTTGAATTGTATGTGGACTGAAAACATTCTTGCAATGGCCTTTGTAATGTCATTGGAGATAAAGCTGGTTACATTGTTCCCACATCTGGAAAGTAAAGATAGATTTTGGTTAAAAGACCTAGTTTCAAGCTTTTTTTGGTGCTGCCAGGGGTCCAGCCAGCTTTTGAAGCACGTAGCACCCCTGCTGCTCTCATGTCAGTTTAAAAGCCGATACAGAGGCTCCACACTTTCTATATTGCTAATGGTGTTCTTTGAGGGTGAAGGAACAGGCACTGGCCGATACCACTGGTGCACCTAGACCAGATACCCAGGCGCGTTGCCAGCTTGGTGAGGGACAGCACGACTTGTCTACAACATAACAGCGGTGAGAAGTGATTCCCGTCACTCCCTACATGAGAAAAGGGATGTTTGTCCCTCTTAGAAACATCCCTAATAGCACAAAGTCGTTAGACTGAGGCAGAGTCCGTGACTTCTCACCACTCTCAGTGCAGAGCATCTCGTGCTGACAATCAGCTTTCCAAGGCAAAGGTAGAGGCAAAACCATCTTCTCTCTTCACAGTTTCTTTCTTTATAATTCCTGCTGCTACTTGCTCATTTCTATTGACTGGAGAGGCCACCAGGGCTGTGGTTCAGGTTCATCTAAGTTATGACATCCCCATTTCTTTGTCTACACAAGAGTGCACTTGTGACCTTTACGACTGACCTGCTGCTGTGGTCAGTAGGTGGGGATGCACCTGCTCAGTGAAGTCTAGATGCTGAATAAACTGAACAGCCTTTATGCAGCTGATCCAGCTGCCTGAGGGTAGGTGTCTAGTGCCACTGGAGACTCCATAAGGCATCCCATCTTGCTTCTGCTTACCAAGCCAGAAGGTACATGGGTTTTTTAGGCCTGGTAACAGGAAGCTGGGGTCTACCTTATGTTTCCCTCTACATATTTTTCTTTGTTTATGTCTTTCACATTTCATTAGAATAATTTCTCATGGATCTTTTTGTCTTATCTGAATGCAATTTCTATGGAGAGTCTTCATGAGGACAGAGAAGGTTGTTTCTGGAGAGAATCTGTAGTAGGGAAATGTTGGCAGTGGTTACAGTCATTATGAAAAGCTGCATGTGAAATAACAAGCTTATCTCAGTGTGTGGTGAGTTAACCTTGGCTGGCTGCCAGGTTCCTATCCAGTCACTCTCTCCCCCCACTCCTCTGCAGGACAGGGGGAGAAAATGAGATGAAAAGTTCATGGATCAAGGTAAGGACAGGAAATCACTCACCAGTTGCTGTAAGGGCAAGCCAGATTTAACCTGGGGAAGTTAATTTGATTTATTGCCAACTAATAACAAAGTAGGATAGTGAGAAATAAGAACAAAAAGGAAAACACTTTTCCCCAACCCCTTACTTATTCCTAAGCTCAACTTAACTCCTGATTCTTTACCTCCTCCCCATGAGCAGCACAGTGAGGCGAGGAACGGGGATTGTGGTCAGTTCATAACACTTTGTCACTTCTTTCTCCTCATGCTCTTCCTCTGGTCCAGTCTGGGGGGGCCCACCCATGGGAGACAGTCCTCTATGAACTTCTCCAACATGGATCCTGCCCACAAGCTGCAGTGCTTTCCAAACTGCTCCAGTGTGGGTCCTTTCCACGGGGCATAGTCCTTCAGTACAGGAATGGGCTGATCCAGTGTGTGTCGCCCATGGGATCAAAGGTCCTGGCAGAAAACCTGCTCCAGGGTAGGCTCCTCTCCATGGGCTGAAGCTCCTGCTAGGAGTCTGCTCCAGCATAGCCTCTCCACAGGTTGTAGCTTCCTTCAGGCCACATCTGCCTTCTCTGGTGTAGGGTTCTCGATGGGCTACAGGTAGGTATCTACTCCACCGTGGACCTCCAAGGGCTGGAGGGGGACAATCTGCTTCACCATGGTTTTAACTACAGGCTGCAGGGGAATTTTTGCTTCAGCACTTGTATCACCTCCTTCTCCCCTCTTCTTCACTGACCTTGGTGTCTGTAGGGCTGTTTCTCTCACCCCTGTCTCCCATCTGCTGTGCAGCATTTTTACCCTTTCTTAAATATGTTTTCACGGAGCATCACTGATGGGTTCAGATCTGGACAGTGGTGAGCCCATCTTGCAACTGTCTGGCACTGGCTCTGTCTGACATGGGGCCAGTTCCTGGTGTCTTCTCACAGCAGCTACCCCCACAGTCCCCCTACTATGAAGACCTTGCCATGTAAATCCAGCACAGGTTGGCAGCCCCCACCGTAGTACCTAAGCTGGAATAAGAGGTCTGCAGTTATTCAGATCACCCTTGGAACAATTTTTAAAAATTGATTTCATGTTTGCCTGTGTTGGGTTTGTGTCTGTCAGGGTTTTGGTAGTGGGAGAGGGGACTACTGGCATGACTCCTGTAAGAAGCTTTGAGAAGCTCCTCCACCTCCAAGTCAGACCCACCTCTGGCCAAGGCTGAGCCAATCAGCACCTTGTGATAACATATTTAAGATGGAAAAACCTGTTGGGTGAGTTCCTTTGCTTTTTTGGAAGTTCTTTTATTTTGGAGAAGAGTGAGACTGGAAAGAGACAGCCTTGTGGGCATCAAGGTCAATGAGGAAGGATGGGGGGGAGGCACACCAGAGCAGCCATTCTCCTTCAGCCCACAGTGAGATGGCAGGCTGAGCCCTCGCAACCCTTAGAAATCAATGATGGAGAAGAATCCCCTCTGCAGCCTGTGGAGGACCTGATGCTGGAGCTGGGGCTGCTCCTGAAGAAGTCTGTGACTCTGAGAAAGGCCTAGGTTGGAGCAGTCTGTTGCCAGGAGGATTAGAGCCTGCGGAAGGGACCCATATTGATAGGAGAAGTTCATGGAGGACTGTCATCCCTTGGGAAGGGTGTCACGTTGCCGCAGGGGAGGACTGTGGGTTTTCCCCCTGAGGAGGAAGGAGCAGCAGAAACAACATGGAACCGGCTGACCACAACACCCATTCCCTGCCNGAGAAGAGAAGCCTGAGAGGGGATCTAATGAATGTGGATCAATAGATGAGGGCTGGGGGTCAAGAAGAAAAGGGCAACCTCTTCTCACTTGTGCCCTGCGATAGGACAAGGGGTGATGGATGCAAGCGAGAGCACAGGAAGTTCAACCTCAACATGAGGAGGAACTTCTTTACTGTGAGGGTTCCAGAGCACTGGAACGGGCTCCCCAGAGAGGTTGCGGAGTCTCCTTCTCTGGAGACTTTCAAGACCCATCTGGATGCGTTCCTGTGTAACCTCCCCTAGATTCTGGGGTCCTGCTTGGCAGGGGGGTTGGACTTGATCTCCAGAGGTCCCTTCCAGCCTCTCACATTCTATGATTCTACGATGATTCTATGATTATTAGTGTTCATTCCCTTTGCCATTTGTTTCTAAAAGTGGCTTTTATCTGCTGTGTTTTTACATGCAATCTGCCATCAGATATGTTACTCCTTTTCTTTTTCAATTTGGCCACAACCTTAGCTTTCACTGTTTCCCACATTCTCCCTTACCTTATGGTTTAACACTGCCTGCATCCTTTTACCTTTCCTCAAGTACTTGTTAATAAGTTGTGTGCCCTGGCCCTGTACTTCCAGCACCAAAACCTTCAGATCACTCCTGCTGTCAGCCTGTCTGCAAGCTCTAGGGTTTCCTTTGCAGACTGTCTTTCACCAGGGAGAATGGAGACGGATCCCCTGCAGGGTCTGTGTCCCCGTGCCAGGTTTTTCCGTGAGCAAGGGGAGAGCCTGGAGCCACACCGAGCACTCCTGAGGAGATGGTGACAGAGATCTGCAGCATTGCCTCAGCTCTGAGATGACAGAGAGATGCAGATGTCCTGTAGCTGTGAACGTGCTCCACGCCAACAGCAGTTCTACTACTTGTTATTAGACTACTTAGAATATATTTAAGAAATAAAATGCCACTGAGCGACATCACAACACAAATCACAGCAGTTGCCTGAGGACACTGGCAGGCAGGTCAGCAGCCTTTCCCAGGGACTTGCCCAACTTGCACCTGCCTGATCACAAGGAGCAGAAATCCTGGCTGCAGCTGGGACAGGGAGTGAGGGCTGGTGCTGCCCCACAGACCCCATGGAGCGCTTGCTAGGAGGGTTTTCCTGAAGATCTGAAGAGAGGATAGGATGCCAAAGTGAGCTGAAATTAACTAAGAATTAATCTTCATGTATGAAATCTGCTAAGAAGATCTAGTGAGCCCTGGGGACTTTATCACTAGCAGAGCTTTGCTGGTATTTCATACCAAGCAAAGCCATAGCTGTCCTGGCACAATGTATTGCTGCCAGCTCTTGCTCACTTTGAAGTGTGAAAACAAACTGGATATGACCCTGAAAACTTGGGCTTTCTTTGAAGCTAGTCCTCCTTTAAGTAGGGTGCTCGGGTTCTGTGAAAAAGTCACGTCTGCTGAGATGTTGTCTGGTCCTGAACTGGTGTAAAACTAGATACATCTCAGTGCTACTGACGTAATTGTGATGGCAAAGCTCTTCTCTAGACTTGTCCTCTGAGTTAATTCTGAGCACATTTCCTTCCTGATTTATGCTCTTTCTTCCAGTTTACACAGTCACTTCTCTACTTTCATCAATTTCCAGACGCTATCTCATCCCTTCTCTTTCCCGAGCCACACAGATCTATCCTTTTGAGCTCTTCCTTTGCACTTCATTCTGATATATTCTATGTTGTCTTGGAACTTTAGACATTTGAAGAGTTGAGCCTCCATGAAGTGTTGTCTGCAAGGTCTTTAAATTCTTCTTTAAGACATCCTCCCAGTCTCAAATCTGAGTATCAGGTATCCTGTGAGATAATATACACCGAGGGCCTGTTTGCTGATTGCAAACCAAGGAGAAGAGAAAAACAAGAAGTGAAAATACCTCAAGTGCAAAGGAATTATCCTTGTGAGACTAGATACTGAAAGTACAAGGGCAGAAGGGAGAACATGGAAAAGGAGAGGTTTTTTTACTGTGAATGCAAATCCCTTCCTATAGCCACAGGAGGAAGAATGCATAATCCCTTTGTTACCCCAGGAGCCTCCACGGGCACAGCAGGGACAGAGCGCTGCTTCAAAGCTCCTTTCTCCTGAACACAGCAGGAAAAGAGCAGGCAGGCAGAGGGCAGCTGCAGCAGGGTTGCGTGATGACCTTTCATCTTCAGCCTACCGAAAGAGCAGTTGCTGCGTAGCTCGCAGCTTTGGAAATGGGAGAATTTATACTCCACCAACCTTTATAACCACCACTTCTGTCTGGTGCTGTGTCATCTGAGAGCAGCGGTGAGGGTGAGGAGGACCACTGCTCAGTATGGCAGCAAGACAGGAAAATGGGCCATGTTTGCTGAAAATGAGTTGGGACAGCTGGGGAACTCCTTGAAGTTCATTGACAGGAGAAAGTGGACACTGGACGGCGTGTAAAGTAGGTCCTCAGTTGGCCAGAGCAAAGATGCAACCAGAGAGCTTTTCTCTTCATGGTCCGAGTTGCAGGACTGATGGTTCTTTCCTATTGACCCCTAATGTCAGCAGTATCCACTTCTGTAGACTCCTCCAGGCTCCCTGGCAATCTGTGTCCCAGCCACTGCTTGCACCAACCTCTTCCATCGTTCAGCTCCTCTCTGGGACACCCTGGCTTACGGGAGGTGATCTTGATTCAGTGGCTATGTGACATGTCTGTGGCACAAGGACATGCATTTCTGACTTGCTACTGGCTAGCACCACTAAGATGAAGCAGATGTCATACATTATGTGTTACTCTTTTTGTCCTCAAATGGGAAACAGCTAATAACCGAAGTTTAACTTTGTTTCCTCTTACCTCTTGCTTTGTCTTGTTTCTTAGTAGACTCTGTACTCTGTTCTCGTCAAGAATCCTCTTGCCCTGACCAAATCCAATTTCCACAGAAAAGCTTCCTGAAGAATGAACAAGGTGGCTTCTAGAGAGAATATCAGAAGCAGGGAAATGCCAGGCCAGGTCATTATTAATCGTTGCCTATAAAATAAATAATTAGCTTATTAACTTTTCAGACCACAGCAAGCTGGAATAGGCTGCAAGTACTTTGGAGGAAACAGCCTGAGCTTGACAAATGGTCTTGTCAAACTGGAGAAAGAGTTTGATAAAAATAGGATGCAGTTCTGCAGGGACAACTGCGAGCTCCCACCTTACACAGAAATAAGCAGCTGCACGAGTCGAAATGCCTGCATTAACACCACTCTGCAGAGGAGGGTCTGGGGGTCATACTGGATCAAAGGCGAAGCATGAGTCAGCGGCGTCAGGTCGTCTCCATGCTGAGATTTATGAACCAAATTACAGCCTGCACGACAAATGGAGTGGTTTTTCTTCTCAGCATGTGTGAGCCCCCAGCAGGGATGCTCTGAAAGGCTGAGGGCACTGAACTTCAAGAAGGATGTGGCCCAGTTGGACGGAGTCCAATGGAAAGCAACTGAAATGGTCAGCAATCTGGAAAACGTGACCTGTGAGGAACGAGCGTGAGAGCTGGGAAAGTATAATTGAAAAATGGGAGGACTGGGGAAAGGGAGTCATGGGAAGAGCAGTTCAATTCAGGGTCTGCAGCTAGTACTGCTGTGGGAGGATGTGGGGAGGGCAATGCAGGGAACACAGCAGAGAAAATCTACCCCAGTTTTTCCTGTCTCTTACCTCACTGGGCTGCCTCTGTGCCGTGTAGAGCCAGGCTTGGTGGCAGCTGTAAGGAGCCAAGGTGGACTGTGAGGAGAGTCAGCATGGGGTGGGGGATCTGGTGGATGTATGGGAACTCTTTTTCAAGGGGGAGATGAACAGCTCGGAGTCAATGCAGGGGAGCAGGATAAGAGCCTGCAATAGTACAAAATAATGCTGCAAAGAGTGAGGGAATGACCTGGTCTCTGTCTGACTGGAACAAAGAGTAATGGATGAGCATTGCAGCAGGATGAGATTGGACACTGGTGAGCTTGATAGCAATAGTTACACCTAAGGAGGTTGTGAGATCTCCATCACAGGAGGATTTTTGGCAAATTTGGAGCAGATGTGCATCAGAGGTGATTAGTGCGCAGTGATTGCTTTGGGATAGGGTTATGCTAGGAGACCTTCTGCACATCCTTCCAGACCTGTTTGCTCTAATTGAACGACTCTTTGTGCAAGTTGAGTGGCTCAAAACAAGGAGACAATCCTGGTCTTCATCTGGTGAGCAGAGGCAGAGCCCCAGGTAGGAACAGCACAGGGGAAGAGCCTGGTGGGGAAGCAGTTCAGCTATCATGGGTGCAGCTCTGCTCATGGACCCTGTCTGCTGTCAGTGCTCACCACAGGGACTCTGCAGTGAGAGGCTCTTTGCTGAAGCATCAGTTACTGAATATGTGAGTGAATGGGAGGGGGAGGGCAGATAGACGCCATTTCTCCCCCTCAGCCCTGCACAATCATGTCATATTTGTCTGTAAGCTCATTGAGGACAGCTTTCCCTGGGGCCTCGCCTGGCTGCTTCTCTCGGCCCCCACACCACTGTGCTCCCAGGCAGCAAAGCCTCTGTCGGTGCTGCAAAGAGAGGAGTGTGAAATGGAAAATGACAGCTATTTATGGGAGCTTTACGCCAGAAAATGGGTGAAGACTGCTGCCAAAAGCATCACTACAATATGTTTATTTTCTTTGTATTTTCAGGGAAAAATGGGGAAAGAATTGAGAACATGAGCGAAGGCAGTGGGACAGCTGGGATCTAACTGTTTCCACAAACTGTTGATGAAGAATCACGGAATCACACCGAATGGTAGGGGTTGGAAGGGACGTTTGAAGATCATCTAGTTCAACCCCCATGTCAGATCAGGATCACCAGAGCAGATCACACAGGAACGTGTCCAGACAGATCCTGAGTGTCTGCAGAGATGGAAACTCCACAATCTCTCTGGGCAGCCTGTTCCAGTGCTCTGTTACCCCCAATGCATATGTGTAAGTAACCAGGGTCATCTGTATGCTACAGCATGCGTGAGATTTATTAGGCTAAGCACGTGAAAATGTTTGTTAGATCACATATTACTGCTTTCATTATATTTTACTGTGATCATAAGCCTGTACTGAATTTCCCAGCTCCTCTGCAACTGGCCAGCAGAATGGAAGCACTAAATAATCCTGGACCTTTATTAATACAAGCTTGACTAGAATTGCAGATAAGAAACTGTTGGACATCAAATTCCTGCTGCCTGAAGAGTCCTTTTCCTGACCAGTAATGTGAGCCTAGCGAAGGGGAAATATCCCCCCAAGCAACAGTGAAGAAAACAAACAAGGAAATAAATCCTGCTTAGTGCTGACGTGAGAAACACCATAGAGCAAATTTTCTAGCGGTACTCGGCACTTCTCTACACTACTCTAGCTACAGCACCGTCCATGGAGCTGGGTGAGCCCAAGCATGCCTGCCTGAGCTCTGGCACAGGCCTGGCCTGGGTTGCAATTAAGAAATACCCTCCCAGAGCAGCATCAGCTCTTTTTAAAGGTAGGGATGGGAGGTGAAAGGACATTTTGCAGTCAAACAGGGGAAAGGAAAGAGAGCAGAAACAGTAGTTTACTTGAGCTGAGTTTCTAAGCCATTGCCAGACCTGGAGTAATTACTTAAGTGAAGAGGTAGGACTTGGAGTGTTTGTGCGTCCTAGAAAACATTCACTTTTGCCCAACACTTCTGTGGGACTGGAAAGCCTCCCCACTCTGGGTCCCTGGTAGTGCAGCTGCAGTGAAAACCCAGCATGGGAGCAGGGGCAGCAAGTCTGCAATGCATCAGTAGCAGCCAGTGGCATGGCAGCAGCTGGCTGACTCCTCACCACTGCTCTCCTCTGTAGGGGTGTTGTATTTTCGGGATGAGAATGTGTGAGGTAAGTGTCAAGTAATAGTGAACAGCCTGGGAAATCCTTCTGCTGTCACGATCTCCAAAGACTTGTACGTTTTGTGAGGCTGCTCGAAACCCAGAGGGCTGGTGGGGAAAAGCTTTTTCAGACCTTGTAGGGAATAACAAGAAATTTTCTAGTACTTTGAACACTGAAGGACAGTTCACCACCCACACCTACCTGCACAGGAACTGGTTGCGGGATGTGTCAGGCAAAAGTAAAATAAGCCATTATCAGGAGCCACGATGGGCACAATGGCTGTAGCCCCAGCCTGGAAAGGCAGGCTGGGAGCACCATGGTTGTGGCAGAGGGAAGAGTGGGATGGATGGATGGATGGTGGCTACTGCTAGGGGAAGTTCTTTCCACAGCCACTGCATCCCTCTTCCCCATCTCCTCTGGCAGCAGCTGGAGAACTGTGTTTCCCCATGCCTGTCACCTCTTTGCCGGCAGCAGGATATGGGGAATCAACACATAATGTGGGGAGGAGAAGTGTCCATCTGCCCTGGCACCAGCAAGAATAACAGGTCTTCATCCATTTCTCTCTCCCAGCACTGCTTCATCTTCCTAGTCTTCTTTACTCATGGTAAAGATGAATGCACACCCTATCCTACTCTTCAGTGGTGCAAACTCTCCTTTTGCTTTTCCTCCCACTGTTTTCCTGAAGAATTCAACCTCTGTTCCTCCCCTGGCAAGGCAACGGTTGTCTGCCTTTGCAGAGAAGGTGCACCACACGTGCAAGTGCCCGTGACTGTGCTTGCGCTGCTGCAAGGCAGGAGAGGGGAAAGCAATTTGCAGCTGATAGCAATGACTCAATGACTTTGCATTCTGTGCTGTGAAGACAGGTGCTCTTCAGAGCTGTGCCATCACCTCTACGATTGTCAGACTCCACTTAGGAGGAAGCAAAGATCTAGTGACAGGAAAGAGGACTGGAAGACAAGAAAAAGTCACCTCAATTTTATTCAAGGGTTCATTAAAATTCTGTGCACCTTTTCATTTACATGCATCTCTTAACGAAATCCATTAAACTGAAGTTGACAAACCGCATAGCTTCAGTACTGATTCACAAAGCCGACTGTTTTCTGAGTATTCCCTTCTCATTCAGGCTGTAAAGCTCAGGTCCTGGACCTTGTCTGGAAAAAAATGAGGGGACTGCCTCGCCTTTGTCTTCTCTCTTATCAGCTTGTTGTCCCCAGACTCCAGCAGTACATTCATTTCTTGCAGCAACGCAGAGACCATAACAGCTCCAAGCAGCATGGGAGGGGAGAGCCCAGGCTTGATTTGCATTAATTTATGCACTAAGACTTCCCATTGTTTGAGGAGCTTTTAGCTAATAGAGCCTCATTGGCAGGAGCCAAGGTCTAATTACATGATAAAATTGTGCAGATGTGGCCACAGAAGAGACACACGCTGTTAATAGAGTATTTTTCCACAGCAGCTTGTTCCAGTTTGGACAGAAAAATAAACTCTTTTTCTTATATAACTGCGTCTCATGTAGGTGTATGGATAAAATGAAGAAGACCTCAGCCTCACCAGTGAAGCTATTATGGCCAAGCTCTTTGGACCTGTATTTCAGAACCTTAGGAGATTTGCCCTTCTATACCTGGCCATGGATGAGGAAGGGACAAATGGGAGTAAGTATTGAGGAAATTCCCCAAAGCTTACTGGAGTGAAGTGTGTGCATACTGTTTGTAGCGTTCAAAACACTTCAAAGACCAAGTGCAATCCTACTTTGAGTAGTAGGTAAAGATGAGGGGAACAGAGCATTTGAGAGGCTGACAGCTAGGGCATTTGTATGGGAAGTTAAGAGGGTTCATGGATAGGCTTGCCCTATTCTTGTGAAAGATTTTCTGGGGAAATGCCCGTAAATTTCCAAGAAATGGAGAAAATCCATATTCCAGCTGCATGAAATTGCTGAGAAACTGGATATGCAGTGGGAAATCTAGATATGAGATAGATTTTGGCATGCAAGCTGAGAAACTGTGAACTGCTGCTGTCACTGCAGGTGGTGGTACCTGTGGAAAATCATCTTCTGGGATCAAGGACCATTTTCAGAGGAGTTAATGGCATGTGGGTAGCTAGCATAGAGCACTACTGGGAGCGGAAAAGACTTGCACCTTCAGTGCAAATCCAGTGATGTATCCACTAAAGCAACAGTGGGAATTCCCCCAGTCATCCCAAGAGCCTCCTCATTAGGAACAGGGAGAACAAAAATGTGATTTTGTGCAACTGTTGCCTGGAAGCAGCAACAGAAAAGGAGAAAAAGCCCCTGGGTGAGGCAGCTGGTGAATATCTGGGTTTAAGTTCTGGCCTGGTGCTAGCATGACCTGAGCAGGTCTTCAGAGACCTGTCCTGGCTGTCTGTCACTGACGTGAGGCTGTGGACGAGTGGGCAGTTCGTATACCAGTGTTTTCCATCAGCAGTCTCCCTCTGCTCACTGCACTGCCCTGTAGCTGCGATAGGGAGACCTGGGCATAGGCTTCCTGCAGTTCTGAAGAGAGGGGCAAAAGCCAGAATGACCTCAAATGAGCAGAGAACTAGGTACTTGGAGAGTGAAACCTTCTGCCAAGGAATGACTATGTGGTTGTGTACCATGGAGGGTGCTCACAGGCAGGTCCTGATGGCAAGGCAAGCACAGTTTCACAGCAAATAGTATATAGCTGCATTTTTCCCCCTTTGAGGAAACAAGCAGTCCTTGTGATAGCACCTTTTTCCTGTTAAAATTGTATTTACCTTTTGCCAGGACAGAAGTACCTCTCCTATATTCAGTAGAGGACGTGCAATGGCTGAATTTTCTAGTCTTGCCTGATGCTTAAGGCTTGTTCCAGGCAAATCTTCTCTTAGTTTCAAACTTCCCTTTCTAATAGTGCTTCTACTTATTTACCACTATTAACAAGTTCAGATCTTTGCAGACAGTTATTTCATCCCCTTTCTAGGCATCAGTTCTCTAGATGACAGTGTTTTATCTCTTTTAAATTCTTCTGCCAAGCAAGATGCTGGGGGATGTCCAGCCCTATGGACTTTAGGACCCTGATCCTAAACCTAACCTCACCCTAACCCTGCCAAGGGACAGAAGAATGGTGCTGCTCAAAGGTATATTAAGAGTAAGGGGCTTTTTTTTTTTTTAAGCAAAATTATCCTATGAGATTCCACCTGAAATAAATCTCAATTTTTAAGAGGAACTGCAAAATATCTGCACACAGCGTGATACTAACGTTTTCTTCTAGGAAGAGTTATATGCGTTGCTGTGTACGGGCTTGCTAGCAATGCCTGTTGAGATTTCCTACTGTTTGCTTCTCTAAGACTGATTTCAGTTGCTTGCAGCTTTTCCAGTCTACAACCATTTGTGCTGAAATTTTCCATTTGTGCTTGCAATGCCTGACTCAATGCAAAAGTTTTTCTGGAAAGTTTCCTGGAATTATGATAAGGCTACAGTTTAAAGGATACATACTAAAAATGGCGACTTAATTCTACAGGAGCAATCCTCTCTGGGATGATGGATTTTACCCATGCCACAGTGTGCATTTGTTGAGGGGTTCATTTTAAAATTACTTAGAAAGTTAGACCCTCTTAAGAGGTAAATTGGAAACTCAAGAACTAGTGTATCAGGAGTAACCAATTATCAATTTCATTTAGTATTTTTATATAATTAATTTAATTCTGAGGACAGGATGCACTCAGCAAAACGATGCAAGAAAATGATTTTTTGAAAGGACCAGGGATGCTGAGACTGTGATACTAAAAGGACCTGGTGCATGGGAGCTTTATCTGAGTGCAAAAAAAGAAGGGACCATGGCATAGCAAATTGCTGAGAAAGGGAGATTTTTCACCAAGGCATTTGCCCTTTTTCCCTGAAATAAGACACCAAACAAGAACCCAAGAGAGTAGCTGAAGGGCCAGGTGTGTTTTCTCAGGCAGGGTGACCCAGTGGCAGCCAGGGACACCCAGACCTGCCCCTTGACTGCAGCTGAAGGAGTGAAGAGAGTCACTAAGAAAGGGCTTTGAACTGGAGGTGATGCCATAAAAAGGAAAAACGTTGTCTGCTTTCTTCTCTCTCTGTTATTCCTGAGATCCTTCCCCCTCCATCCATGTGGCTGCTCCTGCATGGTGGCAAGGACCACTACAGGAACTCTCTCTGCTATTCCTTTTTTCCCTGAACTGAACATAAGGGTGTCTCCCATGTCTAGTGTATGTTCTGAGGGATGAATACCAGGGGAAGACATGGAAACAGCAGTGTCCAGGACATTTCCAGTGTCCAGGTTTCAAGGACATGCCAAGAGCAGCATGACTGGCAAGTGTATACCAGAAGACTCCTTCTGTTTAGAGCAGTGAGGTAAATAAGCAGAGCCTGGCACAGTCATGATGAGTCTTTCATGAGAAGAAACTCTGGGGCTGTCTGAAAATCTGCATGTGGCAGTAAATGGAAAGAGTTGCATGAGGTTCCTGTAGGGCTGCTGTAAAGACATGCCATGGGCAAGACCCTGTTCAGATCACCCATCCTCTGGTAATGCTTCACTGACAGCTAGGGTGGCAGGCTTTGGTGAGGACTAAACAAACTTACACTTACTGGAGCATTTTACCCTTTTTAATATATGCATAGAAATTTACAAGCATGTGTAAAGATGAGATGTCACTTGCACTGAGCCTCTCTGTAAGAAATCATCAGGGCAGGTAAGTTCCATTCATAGCCACACAGAAATTTTAAGTCTCTTTGGAGACCTCAGTTCCCATCAACGTGGGATGTACCTCTGCTCTATGTTGATTCCAGTGAGGAGGGGATGAGGAACCTTCTGCCCTTTGGCTTCAGCCAGGAGGAGGCTGATACAAACCAGCACTGGTCCAGTGCAACTTATAGCAGGTAGGGATGTGAGTAGGTGGCTTCTCCAAAAAAAAAAGAAATAATGAGGCTTACAGAGGCAGTAGAGGACTCAGAGGAAACTGTGGAGTGGAGGAAGAACAGCTGTCCTGACTAGGTTGATCAAGTCTTCCTTTCCAAAGATTTTCATCTGGTTGTAGCTTTGCCACATCATAAAGGCTTGTGGTGAAGCTTCTTGAGCTGTGTACTAGTCTGTAAAACTTCAGGTTCAGGCATTCCTGAGAAAGAGGCTAGGAAAAAAATACATCATTTTGCAAGGTTGTAAAAAGTCAACATTTCAGCAACGTATAGTGTTGGAACAGGGCAAAGTCTGACAAAATACCCTCTCCACATCTCTTTATCATCCCTAATTAGGGTGAATATTAAATGTAACAAAAGAATTGCATTTTGCACTTATGCAGGTGAGCCTTTGCAGAAATTGCATTAAGTGAACTGGTGATTCCATCTCTGCTGGGCATACTTCAGCCCTGAGCAGAGAAAGATTATGGCTGCAACAGCAGCTGTGACCAGATGCACACCTTCATCTCTTTTGGTGCTGGACAGAAAGCAGAGACACAGCACCCTGTTTTCCTGAAGCGCTACCTGCACTACACAGACAGCATAGTGTCAAAGTTCCCAAATCAAATAAAGAGGGGCCAGAAACCAGAGATGTGAAACATGGAGAAACTAGGCATAAATGGTCTGAAACTGGAAGTAGGAGCTGGGGTGAGAAAAAGCCATTGCCTTTTCTAGGATGCAGGATTCCTTCATGTCAAACATCTCTTCCATGGCAATTCTTCTCCCATCCCAACAGGTGGTTGCAGCTGAGCACCCCAGTTTTGGAGACATGGGAGCTACAGAAAGCTGTTGGAAGAGAAGCTTCCTCTCACCAGCCAGCACATTGGTCCCACTGTCCCAGCTGGCATTGCCTTCTCCAGGTGGGCTTGTATGAACGAACATGGCTGGGGGAGGAGGTGGGAAAGGGTCCTGCCAGAGCTCTGTGGACAGGTGGATGCTACCCCCTCCTGGGCTGGCAGTGGCTTCCCTGCCTTCTACCTGGGGCTGTGCTAGTTCCCCTTGTTTCTGTCTGTTTTAGTGTTAAGTACCTAGGTGCAAGGAGAGAGACATCCACCTCCTCTGCCTCTCCAATACTCTTTCTACCTCCTCAGGACTTCCCTGCTCTGTGCAGCTCTCAGCATCACCCACGACAGCAGGAACTAGTGGGATGTGGCACTCACGCACCTGTTTAGTGCTACGCTTTTAATGATGCTGAAGTAGTTATTCCTCTTTTCCTTTCATTTGCAAGTCTCTGGGCAGGGGACAAAGCGGAAAATGTTGCAAGGGGGACTGGATCTTGGCACTAGAGTCATGTGCAGAGAGCCAGGATCTGGATATGGTCAGTCTGGGATGCATGGGGAGCAAGACAGGGCCTGGGGACTGGAGCCTGAGCCCCTGCTGGGTGTGAATGCTGCCTACGACACCTGTCATGCCTCCCTTGGTGGTTCAAGGTAGGTCACTTCAGTCTTTCATAGGTGGCTTCCTAATCCCTGGTGGTTTTCTGAGTTGTTTGTATTGAGACACTAGGGTCTCAACTGCAGAAAGGAATTTTCTACAAGCAGGTGTAGCTCTGCCTTGAATTTATTATATCGTTTGTAATATCTGAAACTTTGAAATCTAGTAAAGGAAATCTGGCACTCAGAGTGAATGAATTCTTTCATCTTTAGTCCATGCTCCTTGATGCCTGGACTATTACATGGAGAAATGTCACTCCCTCATTTCACAAGAGAAACTAATGTGGAGCCCTTGGATATGTGAGTGAAGAACACTAATGAAACTCCCAAAGCAAATAACTGGACCTTTCCAGATCAGGGTTTTAAGAGGGTATAAATAATGATTAGATCATGCCTCTAACAGCTACTGTTGTTTGGAGGTGGTGACTGGTTCTTGGTCTTGATGTTTATGACACTTGAGGCATGAGATGGAGGTTTGGATCAATGTGTTTTCAGGAGTTGAAGCCAAGCAGACAGCAGGTTCAAAACCACAGAAGAAATAACTATTCATAACTCAGAAAGAATAGCCTTTGTGTTTTCACTCCAAACTACACCCAGGAATAGTGTATCTTGGGTTAATCTATGCCTAGCCAGCATTTCCCCTATAGTTACCTGTTCCTGGCAGAGACCCTGGAGAATCATGCATGATTCATCTTCTGGTTAGCCCTGAGCCTCTCTCATGGTGTAGCTCCAGGCACTGAGGCAAAGCCACTGGGTTCAAATCATTGTGGTTCACACTATATCATGACAAATGAGAACTGAAGCAGTGTCAGTATCAGGGCTGCCTCACAGGTCAGTGGTCCACTGGTCAGTGGTGAGGACTTTGGGACCTTGGTTTGAAGGCTACTAATTGAAGGTCTGAGCTTTTAAGGTGCTGCAAGCTGAAGTACAGCAAAATCCTTTAGCACTTGCTGAACTTTAAGAATATAAATGAAGTCTGTAAGATTAATGCCATGCTTAAAGGCTTTGCTGGATCAATACACTTTGCTGTCTCAGTTCCAGAGGTGGACGGCTTACTTTAGATGACAGGGTCTCTTTCACAGTAAATTCTCTGGATCAACATAATTGCCGGTGAAGACCTCTTGAGAGAGAGAAAACTTTTGCTTGAGTTTTCCCATCAGTGCAAATGTTCAGACAGCAGCGGCCAGCAGTAATTTGCAATGTAATTCCCAATGACCATCAAGTATTTCTGCCCTGCTTCAGAGTGGAAGGGGATTGTAACTCCATATGTGGGTTCTTGTAAGAACACGGTCTCTCTCCTATGAGCAAGAGAGGGTGATGGCCTCAAGAGACTTTGTCAAAACGTGGTATAGTAGAGACCATTGTGTTTCCTGGCTCTGGGTATTGGCCAGAGTGCAATTTGCTCTGTTTATCAGCAAGAGTCTCAGAGTGGTGGCTAGAGCATTTTCAGTCAACACCTGAAACACTTTAAGAGATAGATATGAAATTTTGATATAAGTCTTTACAGATATGAAACACTTTAGGATATTTTGATGTCAAGGACACGTCCTCTCCTTTTTTTTTTTTTCTTTTTTTTTCATCCTCCCTTTCACTTGTGCTCAGGATGTGGTAATTAAGTCCTTTTTAAAAATAAAGGTATACTTTGAATGATCTGGTACTTCTCAAAATAATCTCCAAATATTCAATTTTCTTCTCAAGGCTTCAGTTTCTTTCCTTTCCTCCCCCAATCCTGAGCAGACCTCAATCTGCTCTTTTTGGCTTGACATTACTGAGCTAGGAAGCACAGCCACCCTGCCACTGCAGGCATGGCCAAAACCCAGCCACGGCACGTGCTTTTTTCCAAAGGGCAGTTAAAGGGGGAGCAAAGGAACTGGGGAGGATGGTCAAGATCCACCAGCTTGGGGGAAGGTGGCATCTGTGAAAAGAGCAGTTGTGAGGTCCCAGCTCTCTGCAGGGGACACTCTGAGACTGAAGTACTCTTGCTGGCATTGCTGTTAGCACCAGGCAAACTTCCATGGCCAAGTGGTGGAGAGAACGGCTGGCCTTTGCAGTGCTGAACCATCTGCATCCCAAAGCAGAATATGTCGTAGCTGGTGGCAGCCTCTCCCCACCACAGGACTCACTTGGTTTACTGACAAAGAAAGCTCAGGTATGCACTGGTGTGTCCACAGTATATAAAGCCGGGGAGTGGGACCCTAACACGGAGCAGAGGGATGGATCACTTTGGACGTATTAGATACAGCACAACACTCATGTTCAGTGGACAGAGCAGCCTTGTGGCTGTGGTTAAGGCTAATCTTGAGAACTTTTCCCAATGCATTTTCAGAATAAGTTGCTAGAGTTTTCATAGGAAGTGATCTTCAGTTGAAGATACAGTAATAGATTTGCAGTGGGTGTAAACTGACATTTGGTCTCTAGCTATCAGTAAATCTGTGCTACAGGAGGGTCTGCCTCTTTTTTTTTTTTTTTTTTTTTTCTTAAATACCAATTTGAATAAACAGTAAAAAAATGTCAAAAACCTGATCCAATTGTAGAAACATATACCAATCTGCGTTCCACAGGAGACTGTTTTGGGTCTGGAATTACTTGATATTTTTATTAATGACTTGCATGGAAGAATAGAGAGTTTACTTATTAAATTTATAAATGGCACCAACCTGGGAGATGCTGAAGACATTAGAGGATGGGGATAGAATTCAAAATAAGCAGAGGTGCAAAGTATTACGCTGACATGAGAACAGCCACCTCCACAGAGAGTTGAGAGAGAGTGATTGGTGAGCCAGCAGTTCTACAGGGAGGGAGGTGCTGGCCCCACCCTGGCTACCCAACTAGGCATTTTAACTAAATAAACAAGTAGAAAGTGTGGGCATAGCAGAAAACAATGTCAAAATCAATTTAGTACAGAGGAAAAGGGCAGGGATCCCCTGTAGGAACTCTGAGTGTAGTGGATCATAATCTGAGCATGAGACAACAGTGTCCTACTATTGTGAAAGTGACAGGAATAGCACTGGAAAGCCTAAAACAGAAGTTCCTGCTGAATAATCCTTCTTCTCTCCTCAGCATTTTGATTCCTCTTAGCTGGGATATTTGGTACAATTCTGGATTACGAAATTCAAGGAATCTGTGGACCCAGTGGTAGAGGAGAGCAAAAAATATCCCCCAAACAACCCCACAAAACACCAGATCTCAAAAATTATGTAAGCAGAGGGACTGAAAGGATTTGGATTATTTAGCAGGAAGACAAGACTAAAGAGGGATGCGACAATAATCTTCATGTGTGTGAATGGTTGTGGAGGGAAGAAATGGATAAACTATATTATTATGATCAAGAAAAACCAATTGTCTTACATCTCAGCAGAGCTGGTCCCACAATAACCACAGCTGAGAAGTACAGTTGTGCTTAAGGGATCTGGGGTGTGTTTATCACTGAAAGTTATTAAACACAGGTTGGGCAAACACCATCCTTTGGAACACTTAAGTGTGGACTGATCCTGCCTTAGGGCTGCAGGCGTGGATGAGCTGCCTTGTTACACTCCTTCAAGTTCTCTATCCCAGATTCATTTGTAGGGATGTGGCACTTTCTGGCACAAGTAAGTGGTTTTGACACTCTGGTTCCCAGAAAAGTCTTGGGAACCAAAAGAAATTGAGATCTCCCACTGCAGGGCAATTTGGCTTTCACAAGAATGTATTGAAATAATTAGTCATTGTAAACAAAAATTACAATGAGCGAATAAAAAATAAGGCTATAGAAATAAGACATACGTAATTCATAGATGAAGGAATTTAGTTCTATTGAAAATACAGAAACAGGAAACATGAGAAACTGTCAAGATTGTGATTTCTGTGTTAGAAAACAGTAATGTGTGCTAAGCCTAGTAGGTAAGATAACAAAATCATCTAAGCTTCCGAGGAAAGTTTTACATGAATGTTGGGGGTTGTGGGCAGGTGTGAAACTGCCTGAAACCAAGTTCACAACAAGAGGAGCACCACTTTGGAGTGGAGCTCTCCTTGAGACCTCACCACTAATGCAAAACTGTTTCCTCCAACATCTGAGAAAGAGCTCTGTTGTTTGCTGTAAAGCGTCTTTCTCTGCTCATACATCAAGAAAATCCTGGCTCTTGCCTCACTGCTGACATCTCTTACTTGCATTTTTCCTGCTATTCTATTTTCTATTAATCTGAGTCAATTTAACAAATGAAAAATGAGGAGCAGACAGAACATAATTTGATTACTCATGTTCTCTTAAACATTTGCCCATATTATCGAAAACTAATTCTAATTCAGTACTAATGCTTTTAGCCTACTAAAGCCTAAAAAAAAGAGGGAGGTTATAAGACTTGTCCAGATGGGGAACATGCCTCCCTGTAGACAGCAGAGATTAATGGGTATTTTTAGGGAGAGGTTCATGTGAAAGTATCTGTTTCTCTCTATTGTCATCATACTGTCTCTCTCTGCTGCTGTAAAGGGAGCCCGTGGTGATTATTTCAGAGACATCTGCACTCTAAATGTCTACATTCAGTCAGAATCCCACCTAGCTTTTCTAGATAATACAACCCTTTGCTTCTTCATACTTCCATAGAACAGAAAAGGTTCTTTATTGCCCTTTCATGTTTCTTTTGCAAGAAGGGTGATTTCTGGGTTTTCTGATCTGCAGTTTTCATACAACGGTGGGTTCTTTTGCAGGATGCAGCTACTTGTGGGGTGTCTCATGGTCATCCCAACCTGCAGGTGAGGGATATCTGACAGAGCCAGGCTGTGTGATTTACGTGTAATTGTAATGACCAGTTTGGACATTGGAGCTGCTAAGGGACATAGATACTGAGAACTGGTGGGTACCTGCCACAGAAATAATATTAAGTACTAGGTTTCTAAAATGCCCAATCCTTACAATTCTAAAGAATTAAAACCTAGAAATGACCCTAGTGCATGGCCTTCTTCAGAACACAGACAAAGAATACCACAATGAACCACAGCAGGATCTCCACAGGCTTGCAGGGCTCCTGACAGACCATCAGGAGGAGGCTGGAGGTATGTGGGCTGTGAATGGAGGGCAGAGCCATTGGAGACTGAAAGTGGAGTGAGAAAACCGAAGCAGGTGTGATCTTGCATGACTTCACAGTCTATTGCTGCGCTTTTCAACAGCTCTAGGAACAGGCTGGTCAGTCTGGGAAGCCTCTCAAATGATCATTTTCTTTCGGCTGCAGCAGATGTACATGAATATGAGAAATTGAGAATATGAGAAAGACAAGACACAACAGTGCCAAATTAAGCTTGTGTTCCTCAGTGTGTGGTATTTTCAAGGGTAAAAAATCAGAAATCAACTCATTTTCATGAGCTATTCATGTAAAATTTTTTCAACAACATCATAAAAATGAAGCAAATTGTGTATGGTATATTTTTTATGTTACAGATTTCAAATTTGTTTTGCATGTTCCATATAGATTTTAAATATTTCATCATATTAAAATATCCGTTTTATGAAATTATTTTACCAGTTAATACTATATACGTCTGTTTTAAAATTTTTAGAAATATTTATAAAAACTGAAAAATAGTGGCATAATATTTATGTTCTTCTGCTTGCAAAAATAATTGTACTCAGCTGGATGAATGTAGGATGAAAGGATGAAATACCCTGTATCATCATCACTCTACTGTAGTCATGTTGTATTAATCAGATTTATCAGTTTCCCAACTTTCTTTAAAACTGTGTTCTGATATTATTTCAAGGATATTAAGATACACAAGATGGAGTGAGAGATGAGGGTACATGTGTCAGTAAGAGGTCTGGTTCTTACAGTTGTATAGGGTTTTTTTATATATATTTTTTGGTTAAGCTGATCTTAGAAAACTTTTTCAGGCATCCAAACAAAATTAACACCATTACCTAGTAGCAAAAAACCATGGCAGCTCTGCCTTGTACGTATTAAATTCTGACTAAGCCGTGTAGTCTGAAATCAAGTCCAAGGCATCTCACATTTGGCATCACAGGTTACCAGGTAGTTTCTTTGGTTATGGATGGGGAAAATGATCCTTTCCAAGCACCAGGGCAATGGGACTGAGTTTTCTTAGGGGCCTCTGACGTGTGCGCAGGAGTTGTTTCTTATGGCCAAATCCCAAAAGAGGGCCTCACCGCTCTCCTGCCTCGCCCCACTCCCCTGTCATGGGGAGCTCACCATGCCCTGGAATCGGGAACCTCCTGATCAGATCAGAGTCTGAGGACAGGTGGATGCTGACAAGCTGCGAATCTGCGTAGCTGCTGCCAGAGGTGAAGCAGCCAAGGGTGATGGTTTCAGGCCAACAAAGGAGAAATGAGTGTGGGCATCCTGCTTCTTCTTTTGTGAAGTTAAACCTTGGTCCCAGCTATGTTTTTTGGACCCATTTTTCTCCTTCCCATTGATGTGCAGCCAAGGGCAGGTCTGGGTGTCCCTGGCTGCCACCATGTGACCCTACCTGAGCAAACACACCTGACTCACCAGCTGTTCTTGCACAGTCCTTGTGGGGGAAAGCATGTTTTCTCTGGGCTTTGAAATCCCCTGGGAGAAGTAAGATGAAAGTCCTGTTTTAAAAAGGAAACCAGGCTGTGCTTCCATCACATGCTTTGATGTTTTGGTTCCTTCCACTGAAAGGCTTGTCCAGCTTCCCATCTCCATTTGCAGATACTGCCACTTGTACAGAGCACTGACAAGCGGAACATGAGTTTAGAGCCAAGGGTGAGAAAAGTAACGTTGCCTCTTAATGGAACAGGAACAGAGGAAGAACTGAGCAGAGCAGAGACTGGAAGAGAACCCTAGTAGTGGAAAATCTTTGTCTTCTGGCAAAAAACCTCCTTCAAGATTTGGCACCCTATCTTACTATAAAATCCTGCGGCTCAAGATACTTTCCTAAAGCGTATTCTCCTCTTTGCCTCTTGAACAGAGAAGCATCCTCTGCCAGATCCTGCAAGCCTGACGAAGGGCCCTAGGACGGATTGGTAATCTGTATGTTAAGAGTCTCAGCTCCACAGTTTCAAACTCACCTCTCCCTGCATTATGGCACCCTCAAAGACTGGGCACTCAAGTTCAGTATCACCTTTCTGGAAAACCTGCCTTCCACCTTCCTTCCCAATGGTGTTTATCTCAGTGATCCCTGAGAATCACTGTGGGCATCCCAGCATGCCTGACTTCACTTCAGCTTGTGGCAAAGCAAAGCACAATGTTTTTCACTGAGGTGAAAATGACAGTGAAACCATAAATAAGCTACATAAATGCCAAGCTTGCCAGGAACCCTGTTCAGCAGAGGATGTTGGGAGACAAAAGGGTTGCATTTTCTTAAACTTTGTTCCAGGTCGGGTGCCTTGTGTTTCTTAGTACGGTTTTACCTGTCTTGACATTCAGCAATGACTAAAATGGTTATGAGGGTTTCTCTCAAAAGGCAAACAACCCCATGGCCAAGTATCTGCATAGCCAGAAGCTGGAATCAATATTAGGCCACAGCCATGAGCACAGCAAGGGGCATGTAGGTCTTGCTATAACCCTTCAGTGATGGTGGATACACCTGCAGCCACAGTAGCTGGTGCATGTAGGCTATCAAACCCCCGGGCGAGCTCCTCATGGGCCCTGTGAGCAGGTCAGCAAGGGCTGTGTCACTACCTGGGTGGAAACTATTGTCCCTGTGGTGTTTGTCAATGGACTGGCTGGGAAAGACAAGCTGCCTTGGCAGAGTATAAATTCCTCTGTCCATGTACCAGCTCTCCTTCAGCAGATGCAGAGTGCAAGAGATGAAACTCCTCATGCCAGCTACCCTCACCCTGCTCCTCTCCCTCTGCACCCTGGGCACGGGGGCACGTGAATACAGCTCTGTTCTCACTGTGCCCAACGGAAGCCACTGGGGCAGGTGGGGGAGTCAGCAATTTTGCCGCTATGGCTATGCCAGTGGATTTGCACTGAAGGTAAAATTCTCCCTGTTTCATACCATCTTCTGTTTACAGCTCTGCACCTCCCAGCAGCATCTTTTCCAGAGTCTAAGGACTTTCTGCAGGGTTTTCCTTCTTCCTGAATATTGTACTCTGTACATAAAACTCTAAGTCTTTTGGAAAATTTAGCCTAGAAAACGTTACAACTGTAGTTATACCAGTAAATAAAAATACAGTATTTTTTTTCTTTTAGGATGAGAGGTCTCCCATTAGATACAAGAGACACAGAGCTGCTGCCAAAAATGTTTTGCTCTCCATCTGGACAGGGGTGTGCTGGCAGATGCATGGTCTGCATGAGGCTGATGTTGCTGGGAGAAGCCACATCAGGGCCAAAACCTGCTGCTGGACTCAGGGAGAGAGGCAGCTTTCTCCAGTCTCTCTCCTGGGACTTGGGGTCTCTCCCTTACATGTTGGGCCAGAAATAGTTAGGAAACACAGAGAAGAACATGTGAAAAGGGTTATGTAGGTATGCTGTGGTTTCCCAGTGACAGACTTCTTTTCCCATTTGCTTCCTAAGATATTTTCTTTTTCCCATTACAGAAAGGAGCTGGGACTGTTTATGACTGGCACTTAAAGGACTTTTCCTGGGTCTTCTCCCCCTTGCCTTTACCTCTGTCCCTGTGTGGCTTCTACTGCAGGTGGAGTCCTCCCAGTTTGGAAGAGATGACACAGCTCTGAATGGCATACGCTTGCATTGTCAGGATGACTCAGTCATCGAGTCCTCGGTGGGGGAGTAAGTAATACTGTGGTTTCTACCACCTGTCATGCACCAGCTCACAAAATATCCATAGGTGTCACCATTTGCAGAGGTCTCTTCTCTGACTTGCTGTAGTACGATGTCTGCATAGTACTGTAGTATAAAGGAAATTAAAACAGGTGGTTGAATTTTTTGTTCATTCATTTTTAAGGTAATTAAATGTGGTTACTTCACATTACCACCATTCTGCTTGCTCTTGAAATTTCTGCAGAGCACTGTGAACACCTCAAGTAACATCCTAGGGATAGAGTACTTCTCTGGAAATCTGCAATACATGGGGCAAATTTGAGAAAAAGCTTTTTTTAACCGTAGAAACTTAGAAACTGTTTGTATGAAGCCCTGACCCTGCTGCAGTGTCCAGCACTGCACCTCTGAATGGCAGAGTGTCTGCTCTCCCCTCTGTCCAGTGTGTACTTGTCAGATAGATCAGGAATGCATCATACAACCTGTGCTCAAGCTGTCCTTGGAGTTTCCATCAGAACCATAGCTATCCAGTCTTGGACTTCTTGGTGCTTTTCTGATGAGATACTACTACAGAGAAAAGTGCATCCTTGGAAAGGAAAAAAAAAAGGAGAAAGCAAGGGACCCCAGGCCGCAGCAGAAATGTGCTGGTCACTGCTGTGAGCAAGGAAGTGTTAAGCTTCAGGGCAACATGACAAGAAGAAGGAGCACTTCCCATCAGTTCGCAGAGCCCAGACATTCCTCTGTCTGCTTTTTGTCAGGTGGGGTACCTGGACCAGCTTCCAAGTTTGCCCTGGAGGCTACCTGATCTCCTTCTCATTGAGAACAGAGAAGGCACAAGGAGAAGGTGATGACACAGCGGCCAACAACATCCAGTTCAGATGCTCAGATGCAACTGTGCTAGTAGGTGATGGACTATCATGGGGTAGATTTGGCCTGTGGAGTAAAAGATGCAACATATGTGGTCTCCAGACTAAGGTAGAACCCCCCCAGGGGTTTCAGGATGACACAGCACTCAACAATGTGAAGTTCTTCTGTTGTAAAAGAGCACTTTCTCCATCTTCATCACTGCCTGCACATCTGATATCCCATAGTGAATGAAATATCAGTTACTCTTGGCTTCAGCTTTCTGCTGGGACATGCCTGTCATGTTTTGAGTGCTTGCATCTTGCTGTACTGACCAATGCCTTAGATGATGATGACTTTTACAGCTACCACTACACTAGCATAGGTTCTCATAGTTACCAAAGTGTATTATGTTCACAAGAATCATCACATCATGTAACTGCTGGTATATCTCTGTGAAAATGCCCAAAGTCTGACAATTGCTCAGAGCTGAGGAACAGTTTTCTCAACTTTTTTTCTCTGACTGATGTGTTTCTTTCACATTTACTCTGCCCATTTTTCCCTTGTTTGAAATAATATTTGACCTGTTGACATGACAGACAGGGAAGAATGGGCATTAAATTGAGTCTACTTGAGGTTTCTAACCAATGAGAAAATGATCTATTGTGCTCCACTGGCTTCACATAGCTGTTAAAGCAAAACTTGTTTTCATGGGACTTGTTTCTTTGTTTTGTTGCCTCTGTGTTTCATGATCTAAATAGAATGGGGAGAATCCAAACTAAAAATAAATTCTCTGTCATTCATCCATTTTTTATGCTCCAATTTGCTGGATAAGCTTGAAGTTACTACCTTATCCTGATGTGCCAGATGCAAAGAATGTACTCTCCATTTGGGGAAAATAATTCCTGAGATCTTTATTGTGCCCTAATGTCTGAGCCACTAGGCCTCTCTAGCAAGATCTTGAGAAGATTTATTGCCCCTTGGAGCAGATTTTGGGAAGTTTAGCCGTTGACGTTCCCTCAAAGAAATGCATTATGCATCTTTGTGTACTTGAGAAAAGGTAGGGGCACGGTGCAAGGTAACTGGGCTGTGGGGGGTGTCCTGTTCAGGACCACAGCCACATGAAGCAGCACAGAGCTGGTGGATGGAGGGTCCTTCTGCCAGTTCACATCCTCTGCTTAGCGCACACACAGCAGCCATCACCCCTCTAGCTCTTCACCTATGTGAAACTTCCTTCTTGTCACTTACATAAAAAATATCCATATAATAACTGTATTTTCTTTTAAGAGAAATGGAATATAGCAGGCAAAAGAATAGAATAAATATGGTAAATACTTTGGTTTAAAGAATTTTGATAAAAAAATCAAGCGTTTCCTTTTGAGTAGTTCACTGATCTGCCTAGCTCTGTGTACTGTCTACAGTGGCAGTACTCAGTATCTAATGCTTGCTAGAATGAAAATTTTCTCTGAGGAATTGATGAGTATATGAATTTTATTGGCAAAGCCAATAGCAATTGTTGGACGTTTGGTGTTTGGTCATGTTCTCCAACGCCGTCCTTTAGAGAACACAGCAATTTCTCATGATGCTTCTGTCCTTTTTCCCTCTCAGTCCTCATTTTTGACAACGCAGGAATTTTCCAGGTGGTGGGTAATGGCCGGAGAAGGCAGCCGTATAGAACTCAGGTTTTGTTGTGTCTAGTACTATCAGGTGGAGAATAAGACATTTCTCTTGGCTCTGTCTGTACTGTACAGAGTATTGCTTCCGGTCTTCTGCTTCCCAAGGCACAGCTGGGGTAAACTTATGTGCCTCCAATGACATATTTCAAAGTTACTTCAAGTGAAGTACTTATCAAAGCCTTAGTGGTACAAGAAGAAACCTTAAAAAGATTCCTGGATTTGAAGAATTTTATTGTTGAAAAATTAATATAAAACTGTCCAGCTAGACCTTCTGCTGCAAATTTGCATAGCTCTGATTTATTTAATCTTAGGATCCAATTTATTTTTTAACCTTTTTCTTTTTTTTCTTTTTTTTTTTCTTATTTCTTTTTTTTAATATAATTTGGTATTTTTAAGCGATCCTTTAACTGCTTTCTGTACTCCCCTTGATGGCAGAGATTTTAAGTGTACAACTGCATTTTAAAGGAATGCTTATTTTGCAAAACCACTCTAATCAGCACTTGAGATTCAAGGGTTTATTAGCTTCAAGGAAGCATTTTTTAACCTCTGTCTCCATTTGGGAGTTTCTGAAAAGAAACCCCTTATCTGTCATATATTCAACTCTCTATAAGTATTCAAATCCCTCAGCTCTAGTACTTAGTAGCAAAAAAACCCACCCCAAATAGCAACCTTTTTTCCTAACAAGCTGAAATAAACAAAATTAAAACTAAATTATGATGCTCTCACAGTTAACTGGGGTTAACAGTGACTACATAGAAACTAACCTTCCGAAATGACTGTTTACGAATCCCACACATGGACAGATCTTAATTTACATCTAGTTGCTTGACTTCCATTTTCTTATGAGCTAGGGATCATTTCAGCTTGCAAACTGACCACCCAGTATAACAATTCAGGTGACATTTAAGGACATAAAAATAAAAATATCTGCACTGATCTCAAGTCAGTGCTTGAGGCTGACTTCAGTGAAAGTGAAGAGGAATTGTGGTGACATTATATACATTATCTTCCAAAGCCTGGGGAATGCCTTTGCTCTAGCAGAGGCAGCTTCATGAACTTCACAGAAGTCTTAGAGGGCCAACTGCTGGTCACCTTCTACCAGAGCAAGGAGGACAAGCAAAAATCGTCAAGTATTTTATATTACAATACTGTATGATCATTGTCACCGGCAAATGTGGCAACATGACATGTTAAGTGCTTTTTTTTTCTCAGTATGTAAGTTTTGTGTCTTGGAAAGATATGCCGTGTGAATCTAAGATCCATGTGTAGCCAGGTATGTATGGCGAAAGAGGTCTCGTAGTTTCTTTGTTCTCCAATTCTGAGAGAGTTAATTCTTGGAATGGCCATAATTGCTGAGCTGAAGTGCCTAAAAAAAAAGGAATTACTTTTCTTTTGAGTGATTCATTCAAGAAGCAGTGCCTGCTTTCTTTTGTGTATGTGTATATGTATATGCAGACAATTGAAAACACTTGAACTTTGGATCACACATTTCTTCTCCAGAGGGTGGGTCAAGCTGGAAGACTCTGAATATCTTGCTGCTTCTCTGCGAATGCATGATTCAGTTAAATTTTGAGGTTGCACTGGGGGAAGTATTATTTACATCAGCAAAACTGACCTGCTATGCTTTCTTGTTGTGCAGGTGTAATAACATAGCTTCATATAGGTGTGTGAATAGACACTCCAAATGAGAGCTGTTCCAAGAAATGTTTGGAAAACACATTACCACCTCCTCTTCATGTACTTTCTCATGTATTTATCAGCAAATTCAAAATAAAATGGAGATGTTTTTGTCATCTGAATATTGATGAAACACTTCCACCCAGACCTCCTCTGATGGTCCACTTGCAAAACAGGGGCCAAATACGGAAAAGATGTGATAGGACTGCAATTTAGAAGCTTGAGCTGAGCAGATCTCAGCCATTTACTGCACCCAGAGTGGAGGAATCAAACTCTTTCAACTGAAACCAAGGTATGAAAGAGTCACCAAGGTGTGCTGAAACTGATGTGGCTGAAATTGTGAGTAGCTGGAAACTGTGAGTATCTACATCTGCATGACTTCAAAAAGCCACTGTGTGTCTCTGGCACACCTAGGAGTCAGGAACATGTTTCCAAAGAACTGCCACCCATTTCCTGCTGGATGACAATTGGACCAGGGGCAAAAACAGGGACCAGAGAAAGAATTATTCCTGTATCTACTGATAATGTGGCAATTTGGGGGCTGGAGTATGAGTAGACTTGAGGAAAGCAAAGAGGAGTTTTCCACCCATCCCGGCACAGATCCCGGCGAGGCCAGCAGAAGTGACATGTCTGGAGCTTCCCAGAAGTGATTTTTAAAAGCTGGTTCTATTGAGTAAGACTGAATCAGATCCAGAACAAAACTTCTGTTAGTGCTGCTCCAGCAAACCAAGCTTTGAGACTGCCTCTGGAAAGCTGACCTTGGAAATCTTAGCCTTTATGGCTCCATTGTTCCCACTGCTCGAGGAAAACAAATATTCCATCCATCACAGGTTTTTCTGAAGCTCAAGTTAATAGTTTTTGTGAGATGCAGAGAAAACATCTGAAGGTGATTTAACCACATATGGTTGTTAATGTTACACACGATGGAGATGTGCACTGTGCAACTCATGCTCAATATGTCATAGTTACCTTTGCTGCCCCTTAAAGCCAACTCTAATTGACTAGCATGATTGCCAGTGAGAAAACAACTCAAAACATCTGCTTTAGAATTTTCTGAGTATAATTATTTGGAAATATTACTACAGAATATGAGCAGCCGAGAATATTAACCCATGGGTCATGAAAAGAAAACCAGCAAGGCTTTGGAGAGGTCATTCATGAAGGACTGAATTCTGGCTTCCACCCTTTCCTGCAACACTGAGCCTGTGGGCATGCCCTTGTCCCACAGAACTGCATATCTATGGTATTGTGCTTGAATCCCAACTTTTTGTGTGAGAATTGTTGCATGGTTTGTATCTGCTTGCTTTGTGTCCGTCTCTGCAGAAATGGAGCCTGCCTGAGGCAGTCCAGGTTCTACCAGGTGATGTTAGAAACTGTTGTCCGGACAGGAAGAGGGGATAGAAGACACCTCCCTGGCTCAGTGAAAGCTGGGGAGAACAAATGAGCTGTCTGGCAGTTCAGAAACACAATTAACAGCAAGGTGGCAACACCAGACATATAGAAACCATATTTCTCTTGAGCAGATAATGTGGAACCTTTCATAGAGACTTTCTCTTTTGGTGCATGTTTCCTGCACTTTCTGTATCCTACCAGAGCAAAACTTAGTAGATGTCAATCACCTCATAGCACCTTACAACACAACTGACTCTGTATAGCTTGCTAAGGTTTGATGGCTTCTGCAACAGCTGAGCCAGTTGGATGACCTTCGGCTGCACTAGCAACTGGGCCTCTCCAGCAGAGTAACAACTATTTCTTTCTCATCACTCAAAATCAGTTCAACAGCAGCAATGGAGTAGTGGTGGTTCGGTGCATTTCTTAGTGAACATAAACCATCACAATGGACATCAGTGGCCTTTTTGGTGGCTGTGTAGCAGAGGAAACAAGTAAAGGTGCTGCAAGATCACTTGCATGAGCTTATTAACTCAGTCTATGAAAAAGAATGTTTGCAGAGGCAACATGACAGTATAAGAAGTTAGGTTACTTCATGAGTCTTTCCAAGATCAGGCTCTAAACAGGTCTGAGATATCCCTTTGTGTTTCTGCTGATTTCTCCCTCAGGGGGAGCATTCTGCAGGTGTTTTGTGAATGACTTAGAAGTACATTGACAAAAATATACATGACTGCCGTTGTTAAAATCCAGAAAGGGCCACGGATACCCTAAAGGACAATGTCTTTCCATGCTATCAAAAATATTTTAACCCATTGCACTTTTTCAAGTAGTAGGAGTAGATTAAAAAAATAATTCCCTAATCTGATGTTTTCTAGAATGCCTTTCAATCCTTGCTGCAGCAGTATTTTTCATGCCAGTGACCTTTTTATGGTGAGATAACCAGAAGTAATTTAGAAAGCAACTTTCCTTCTGAGCTTTTGCCAATTTTGTGATTATCAGGTAAGACTAGTTTTATTATTTCTAGTTTATTGCTATAGCATCTACATGGCTGGGAGTGCTGTCAATGGGAAAACATCAAAAATATTCTAACAGTTGTTTTGAACACCTTGTTTTCTAAGGAGAAAAGACAAAAATAAATTCTGACTCCTACCTGCTATGGTAGTTTTGCTTCACTGCAACAGCAACTTCTGTGTGCCCGCTGGGAACAGCAGTGTCAAGGGGACAAAGCTCTTCTTGATTTCAAAGGAGATTTTTATCTCAGGAAAAGCAGTAACTACGTGAAGAAAATACCATTTTTGTTTCTAGGTGTTTGCAAACAAACAGCTGGAAACACTTCAGTGCCTTATGAGAAAAATGTTTCTTCTCTGGGTCACACTGGAGTCAGTGAAGCTACACGTGTAAAATAGGGGATAAGTGAGAAACACATGAACTTAGGAAATCATTATTGTATGATCTACCCAACAAAAAGTTTCCTTTCAAGTCTAGACAAATGACTGCAACTGTCCACATGAGATCGTAACACCTATGCTATGGTGCTAAGTAGTTATCCCGTGGTACCTGCTGAGTCTCACTCCTGTTAGAGGTGTAAGAAATCTACTGGTGTCCTCCCAGGCTTTAAAACCCAGCTGGAAGTTTATCAATGAGCTATCTTGGAGGTGGCTCACCTTGAATGAGATACAGGGTCACACTCTTGCTTGTTAAACCAGCTTTTATGTAAGTGTTATGGTTTCCATAGCAACATAACTAAATCTTTCCTCCAGCATAATCCCAATGGCTTTCACAGACCTAGAAAATAGGCGGTGAATAGTCAAATAACTTTTTACGCTGACAAAAAGAATGCCACAGTTGTCACCCCATCAAGTTACTCACATGGGGCAAAATAAGTTTAAATCCCACACTGCAAAATTGCCTTGCAGCATTAAGACATTTTCTGGAATCCCATTTCCTTGCAAGTTTAGTTTTATAAATCTCTAATGAAATCTTGCAGAACTGAGTAAGCTGTAGGTAGGAAAGACCCTACTCTTTTGTCTTCCCAAAGCACGCTGGTGAGTGCAAACCCCGTGAGAACCAAAACAGTAATTATGCTGATGATCTCTTTTGCAGGTCTATGTTGTTTCCAGTTGTGCATTTTCTAGTGTTCTTCATGTCAAGTTTTAAACGTTCCCCTGAATTGCTGGGCCTCCCACTACGCAGAGATGGAATGGATATGTACTAATTCTTCCGTATTTTGTGGGTATTTTAATTCTTTCAAGTAAAAGAGAGGCAGGTAATAAGCTTGATCACTGTGCCCAGACTGTTAGATCCTCCTTGGGTGAGTTTTTCCAGCCATCTTTTTTTTTTTCTCTTCTTTTTTTTTTTTTTTTTCAGTGTTACAGACTTGGATAAAAAAATATGTTTTTAGACTGTTTGTGATCTACATGTTTTGTTCTTTCAGTGTTGAGACGTGCTGGTTTCATGCAAGCTGAATAGCCAGAAGAAAGAAAACAAAAAATGTTCATGTTCTTTACTTTCTTTGTACTTCCCTAGCTCATTTTTAATTTCTGTGATACCGAGTTATTAGGAGAGGCCCTTTGCAAATTGTTTACCACCTCTTTACCTTCCCAGTTAGTTTTTCTGTCTCCTGCTTTATGTCACTACAAGTTAAAGAAAGTTCCTGTGTCATTTTTCCTGGCATTGATAATGCAATGAACAGAGGACTGATTCTGGATGGGTAATTGGAAACATTTTACACCTTTTTTTTCTCACCATTAGAGCACAAAACCACTAATGATGCCATCTAAATAGGTTGGAATTAATGTTTAGGGTAAGATTTGCTTCATTGCTGGACGCATTAACAAGAATTTCTGTATTTTGAGGAGGATCTAGCAAGGCAGTTTGACTGAACTTTGAGATCCTGAGCCATTTTTCATGAAGCCTTCCCACTCTCCTTATACTTCTTATTCTTATCTCCTTATATTTTTATTGAGTACCTGCGTATCTTGTCTGGACATGTTCCTGTACAACCTGCTCTAGGTGATCCTGCTTTAGCAGGGGCTTGGACTAGATGATCTTCAGAGGTCCCTTCCAACCCCTACCATTCTGTGATTCTTCGATATCCAGTAACTAATCTGTCATGAGAAGGTTTCAAATGCAGAGTTCATACTGAATAGAGTAAATAGGTATTTAAAGGCCAAGAAATGTTGAGCTTGATGCTGTCTGTAGCAAGAAAGAGGTAGCAACTTTCCTTGCTCCAGCAAATCCCATCCTGTCTTAAAAATATTTAAAATATTTAAAAAATAGTTTAAAAGTACTTAAAATATTATTATATTTAATAATATAATAAATATTTTAAAATATTAAAATATGCTGGCTGTGGATGACCAATGGGTGCTGATGGGAACTGATGGCTTGGTCACTGGTGGCTTGTCCTCTAGACACCAGGTGTTTACTGTGCATGCTGTCCCTGCTGTAATATTTAAAAATATTTTTAAAAGTTTTTAAGACCAGGGAATACTTTTTCCTGTTTTTAAGGGGAATGTGCTCACTGGAGACTGCATTGTCCCTTCAATCACTCTTTTGGAGGCTGAGGGGAGGCTCCTGGAGGAAGAAGTCCCTATTCCATGAGATGTGATTGAGGGAAACAAAAGTGAGATGGTTGTGCACTGTTTTAAAAGTTAGTTCGTACTCAGTTGGGTTCTGTTTCTCATAGGAGATATATTCAGGTACTCCTGTCAGAGGGGAAAATTGTGGCGATATTGAGATACCTTCTGCCAGCTCTAACAGAGTTTGCTAGAAATTGAGGATTCTTTCTTTGGTGAAGCCAGGTACAATTCTCCTAGAGTCCCAAGTATAATGAACTCTCCAGTAGACTGAAGAGCTAGTTGATGATTGTCTCTGTCAAGTGTTTGACATAGGCAGACCCATGGCCACACCAGTGGTGACACCAGCAAGGTGATGTGCTGGAGGCTGAAGCAGAAAAGCCTGAGGCTGCAGGAGCAGAAAGGGGTAAACGTATGGTGTGGGAGTGGGGCCTTGTCCTGCAAGGGCAGGAGCAAGGTCTGAGCAGGGAATGCTGATGAAGGGAAATACAAAATGGCGAGGAGGTGGGAAGAGGCTGCGTCCATGCAGAAGGTGCATTCCTGTAAGGGTATTTTCAGTTTACCTGCCTTGCATGTAGGGGATGGTTGTGGTGACAGTAGGGCTGTGAGGTGCTGTTTGCTGGGGCTGGATCCTGAGACTACTAGTACAGGCACAGTCATGTGGAAGCAGCTTGAAAAGCCTTCTGTTGTCTGTTCAGGCAGGTATCTGGGACAACTCACCATCTCTAAGCATTAAGCCCCTCTTCGTTTTCATGGATTGTGTTCCTGATCCACTGACCATTTCTGCGCTGTAAATTGTAATCCTTATTGCTCTCCAATTTCATTCAAGGGGAGGGAAACATTGTTTGACTTTTGGTCAGCGAATTTGATTTCTGATGACTCAAGGAAGTCTCTTCTGCCATGGTCCTTCTTCTGCCACACTGACTTCAGGCTCTTCTCTTGATGCTCAAATTGCAGTTGGTGCCTTCTGTCTCAGTCTCCTGTTCAGTCACCAGACCTGCACACTAATCTGCTAGAAGAAGCAACCTGTTTTTCTCTGTCACCTTGTGTGGATCATGGTATCATTGCTAGTCGGGAGGTTTAAGGTATTTTCTGCTTCGAGCAGGAGCACTGCTTTGGCCAGGTACTCAGGCCTGCTAGAAGTAAATGATAAGAAGACATGAGCATCTTTGTCTTTGAAATCAGGCTTTTATTTATTCATTGCAGTGAGAAGAGCATTTAACTGAAACAGGATTAGGTTGTAGCTGTACTTTTCTGCATGTCCATAAGTAGACCAGTTACAAGGCTGCTCCTGTTACTGCTATCCCTGTATAGCAGCGCCTAGGGAACGCTAATTATTTGCCATGTTGGTATTTTGGACATAATAAGTGAACTTTGTTGTATATTAGGTACAATAAATGCCACATGAGGTAGCTGCTGTTTCACTGCGGTGCAGTGGGCACCAGGGAGTCCATTAGTGGATGGGTGAGTCAAGGAAAGGGAATCTGGAGGCTTTAAGGAATGGGAGCTTTGGACTACAATGAGAAACAGCGTGAGTGTGGCACTTACCTAAATAAAACCTGCTATTCTTATGCAATGAAAGGATGACTTGTTTATAGTGAGGCCTCACAATGGACCTCAAGTGCCAGGAAAATCATAGAGAGCCCATAATCCTTTATCTAATGACTGAACTCTGCCCGCTTTCCTGCAGAAGATTGCTTTTCTGCTTATTAGTACTTAAGGACACTGCCTCACCTCGCATTTTACCTCAAATTTTCATTGTTTTGCTTTCTTCTACTACTTCTTGTCTTGAGGCTCTGAATAACTCTTTTGCTTCTGAGACTATCTATGTTGTTTTCTATATATATTGTTACCTTGAAGGTATATTCAGTTTGTTATTGTTCCTTTTATTGTCAATATAAATTTAACTTCTTCAGTGCCTGTATGATTTATTATTCTGTATATAAAGCCATAAGAGCTTAAGGGATTTAATTTCCCTTAAGTTTGAATTTTTAAAATAGTGACAATATTTTAAACAATATTTTAAGCAACTCTAAAGCACACAAACTAACCTCAGTTCAGTGCTTGAAAAAAATTTGTGATACCAATCAGTAGCCAATAACTATCAATACAAGTCTAGAGGAGCCGGAAGTGTGATCCTGTGAATTCAGATTTTTTTTCCAATCTAAATGTATTGGCTCATAAAAGCTGAGCCTGGAAATAGGCATTTCCTTCTGGAATGATGGAGAGGGTCCTTTTGAGCAGCCAGGCCAGCAGTTCTTAGAAAATCTAGGCATGGCTGAGATGAGGATGGCTTATTAAGAATCTGTACTTAACCCTGCCATTATTCAGAAATGTGAGCGGAGCGAGCTGAATTCTACCAAATCCAGATGAAACTATTAAGCTTCATCTAATTAACACTCTGTAAAGTTGCTATTTTTCTGAAGTTTTAAATATACAATGCTGCTGCAATTCAGTCAAGCAACCGAGCATAGGCTTGATGTAGGTGCATAAACAGTCTTGTACTTTCAATACTTAACCATGACCAGGCGCTTTATTAGAATAGGGCTAATTTTTCTTGCTAAAATTACTTATTATGAATGATAGATACCAGCGCTGCAGTGGAATAAACATGGAATAAACCTGAGTGAATATGGACACCTCTGATCTATAGTCCATTTGCTCATGAATGGCAACATCCTTGTCTTCTGCTCCTGTTACAGGAACAGCATCTGAGATTTAGCAGTAACCTAACCCTGTTCTTTCTCAGTTTAAAGGGGGCAATGCAGCTTTTCCAGCTTGCTGTTAGGTGATATATTCTGGTCAGAGAGAGAGAACTCTCTTGAGCAGCTGATTCAGGGCTGCTGGCTGTGGATGACCAAAGGGTGTTGACGGGAACTGATGGCTTGGTCACTGATGGCTTGCCCTCTAGACACCGGGTGCTTACTGTGCATGCTGTCCCTGCTGCAAAACAGACGGTGTAGTCCATAGCACGGACCAAGGCAAATATTAGAGCTGGACACAAATCTTCCAGACTCCGCATACAGCACTGCTTCATGTAGGGGCACGGCAGACTTGTCAGCTCTCATTATGTCCCTGTGAGTGAACTCGATGCCTTCCCATCTAAGCTGAAGCCAGACTGGCTGGTGGAGACCTGAGGAGCAGCAGCTGCTCTGGAGACTCTGCTTCCACAGGGAAAAAGCCCTCGCCCGTTCACTGGCTGTTCCACAGGCTTTGCTTGGGGCAGAGCAGAGGGGCAGGGAGAAGGGCTGTCCCTGATGTGCTCCTGGCATGTGGAAAAAAGGAGAAAGATGAGCAGTCCTTGTTAGAGTTGCCCTCCTTCATACAGGGAGTGACACCATCAGGAGGACTGAGCTGCAGCTTAGAGTTGCTGCAAAATCATCAGGGGCGTTAGCTGGGCTTGAGAGGGGACACAGAGGCTGTTTTGAAGCTAAACCAGATGGATAAGCTGCTGTGAGATTAACTATTGTTTCATGTCTCTGTGCTTATGTCCAGGTATAAGAGTCACTTCCTTAAAGTTTGGGGTTTTTTAATTATAATTCATTTAAATGGTAGCTTAAGATACTTTAATGTTAGAAAGTCTCAGGCAGGCTAGCAGTTGGTACTGGTTTGCTCTGGCAAGGCCAGGGTCCCCTAGGAGCAGGCTGGGATCTCTGCAGGGACAATCTACACATCTTTGCTGGGGTCATGCTCCAGCCAAGCTGCTGAGCTGCCAGGTGAAGGGACTGATGGAGGAGCTGAGCCTGCTACAAAGCATCAGATAGGAAAGTGTTCCTTGAGGCAAGCCCCCAAGCCCTGTGTTGCAGGGAAGGAGGGATGGCAAAGAGCAGTCCCCGAGCAGGTGGATAATGGGAACTCCCATGGCAGTCTAGATGGGACTAGATGCTTGTAACTCTTGCAAAAGGAGGAAGGCTCTTTCACCACATGCAGTGGTGCAGGACCTCAACAGATGAGCCCAGAAAGTTGTGTTGAGGGAGGCATCTGAGCTATTTGTATTTGACCCATACTCTGGAGCCAAGAAGCTGTGGGTAACAGTGGTGGAAGACTCCCTCCTGTGGGCGACAGAGGCATCTTTGGCCTGCCAGGCTAGATGTCTCAAGAGGTTTGCTGTTTGACCACAGCTGTGATATAGGATGTACTAGAGACTAGCAAGACTTATCCAGTCCTCAGACTACTACCCCGTGCTTCTCATCCACATGGACACTAGTGATTCTTCTGGGAAGACTTCCAGTGTACCAAGAGTGGCTACAGGGCCTCAGTGGTAAGGGCCAAGGCCGTGGGGATGTGGGAGGTGTTCTGTCCAGTCCTGCTGGTGAATGGAAGAGGCTCAGGTCAAAGTGGTTGCATCCTGTGGGCCATGTTTCAGTTATGCGGCCAGTATCCAAGACAGGGCTTAAGTTCTGATAACTTTCTTTGAGCAATGAGGACAGCAGAGGGAAAGACAAGATCCATCTGACAAAGTGGGACAAGAACTGTACCAAGAGGCTTGCTAACCTAGTAAGTAGGGCCTTATTCCAGGATGCCAGGAGGTGGTGACCAAAACCCAAAGACAGGTGGAGGAATCCATGTATTTATCTCTGCTTATTTACCTACCACTACATGTTAACGTTGTGCACAGGAAGTTTTTTTGGATAACACAGGGTGCAAAACTGCAAGGACAGCACGAGCAGGCACAACTGTTCCCAGAGCCGCCTGCTGTATTCCCCGTTAGCTTCTCTTTTCTGACTCGTCCAGGGTCAGTTGTGCTGAATTCCCTGTTATAGTCATCCTGGGAAGTGAAGAGGCTAAAAATAGTAGGTAGACTTACCCTAAAATGCATAAAATATTTTTCTTTCTGTCTTACTTCTTAGAATGTGCAATAGCCTGTAGACAGCTTGGAGACTTTTTTGCCTTTGCAGTACACGGGTGAGTACAGATATATCTTACAGCCCTTGTACTCTGCAGGGTGACTAACGGCTGGGCTGTTGCCTGTACTGGCACACAGAGATCATCTTGATGACTCAGGGCTCTGAGAGAGAGAGTAAAGAGGGTACAGGGTGAGTGAGCACATGGATGGCACCTCTCAAACTCTAGTGATGGGTAAATTATTCCTTTTCTGTGAATGCTTAGAAGGACTGGGAATAGACTAAGCAGAGCTTCTTTTGTAGATCACCTGGAATTGATTCTCAGGGCCTACAGGATAAAAATGCTGTAGGAAATCTCTGCTGAATTTGACGTGGCACTTGGTGCCCTCATGGAGATTGACAGAAAGAGCTTGAGGAGTCTGCTTAGTAGATGTTGTAAGAGTCGGTCAGAAGATCAGCATTGTCTCAACCTCGTCATCAGGGACATGGACAATAAGGTACCCTGAAAAGTTAGTCTAACTTCTTGACATGAGTCTGCAGTGGCCTTTGGTGAGACACAGTTGCTATCTCTGGAGTGGAAAGTGGTTGGCATGGATGTGGCCTGCTCTGGCTAACAGAACGTGCAAACCCTCCTGAAATAGGGACCAGGGTGCTATGAAGGTAGCACAGCTGGTTCCCTGTTATCAGGGATAAAGTAACCAATGATTATTCAGACCCAACTGAGCATGTTTTCAGTAAGACAACCATGTAGCCACTATCAAGAAAGATGGATTGCAACCAGTGTGTCAGCAATGATGGCGAGACTATGAACTTTAGGCAAACTTTGCTATGAAAGCACACCTCCCGGTCTAAGACCACCTGCCTCCAAGGCACACCACTCCTTGAACATTCCCTCCTGAGCACTATCCTTACTCGGGAAAGGCACAGATACCTGAGACAAAGGAGGAGCAAGGTGTGTTGCTCAGCATAAAAGACAGCTCTTTAGCAACTGAACTTTTGAAGCTTCCCCATGTCATGACTATCATTAGGACCGGTGGGATGCTGCCTGGATCCGGGACCATAGGAACACCTTGGACCTGCAGTGGTAGCTAACTTTCCTTTCCTCTCTTTACTTTCCTTTCACCCTCTTTACCTATTGCACGCCACTTTATGGGCAAACCGTTAAAGTTTCACTGTTAGATTGAAGCAAACCCCTTTGGTGTGGTCACCTTAATTTTGCACTTCAAGATTGCAGCAAATGAACCATCACGCGTCCACTGAGTAGACCATGACAGATGTCCAGAGAAAGTATCCGAGTTCTAAAGCATCCTCAAACCAAGCTCTAACTCAAAACTGGTCCTTGGCTCACAGTCAGCAGAGAGGCACTCGGTGCTGAATCCAAAGTTGGTCTTAAAAGCAAAATTCACTTTTAACCACAACAACACAGTAAATAGTCACCTAGGCTGCTGTTATATTGCTCTGACCATGTCTTTGCCAAGATCTCGGACTTCTAGGGGCCTTTGTCCTTTAATATAAGCAGAGATTGAGCTCCTGTGTAGTTGTTGCTGCAAAGAAGGAAAGCGCACATCCTGGGTGATCTGGAAGTACTTTATATGTTATGTGTGCCCCAGTGTCTAGGGGTTTTAAAGAAGTTGGAAAGTGCTGCAGGGAGTGAGAGGGCTGTTTTGATCTCAGTAGTAGGGACGGTGATTTTCCTTTTTAAGGTGGGTCAATAATTTGCTTTGTTGCTCCATTCTTTCCACATCTGAGGGTCTTGACTAGTACTCCTCACCAAATCCTGAATGTCCCTGCAGTCCCACGACTTGGAAGAGTTGGTGGCATTGCCTCATCTCCAGGTGAGATGAAGTGTCTTCCTGTCATCCAGGTTTGGCCATTTGGCCATCAGCTGAAGGATGAGATCTGACTTGCAGCTTACCCTGATTAATAGCTTTTTCCTAGGAGGTAGCTCTAAAACTCGGGAGAGTCAGTGGCATTCGCAACTTGATCTGCATGCCTCTGGTCTTTAGTTAGAATTTAACTGCTACTTACGGAGTTTTTTGATGCTTTTTCTTTTCTCTCAGATCCCTGGAGGTGGTATGACCTTGCAGTGATGCTAGAGAAGCTCTTTCTTTTTGCCTTTCTTTTGTTCCTTGTTGAACTTAGGTGTTTACCCCATGTGAAAGTGGCTCCTCTTATTTAATGCTGTCCAGAAGAAACTGGGGGAAAGGTTCACAAGGCCACATCTCTGAGACGTACATTTATCAGACCTCTTACAAAGCCATCAGAGTTCCTGGCTGTGGCCTGCATTTACTTGTGTTCAGAGGTGATGTTGGCAGGCAGCACAGGTTTTCCAAGCTGGTGCACCAGAGACCCTGGCTCTCCATATCACTACCAGTTTGCTGCTCCTTTGGCAGCATCCCTGCCAGTGTTAAAATCAAGGACACAGCTTCCAGGGCTGATGGAAACAGGACACTTGTCATGTTTCTATATGAAATACACTCTAAAATTAAATTACATCAGTGTATTACTGTTTTTTATCCATCTCATGAAGCTTAGGCCCTTGAAGGACAATTATAATACATGTTATAAATACCTACAGGGAAAGCAGGCTCTCCCTGGGACGAGCACGGGTAACCAGGGAGGTTAAACTATAATTGCCTGTTCATTCCTGTTTTGCCTGCAGGAGAATTCAGCTTTTATTCTGTAATTTCCTCCACTGATTTGCTGGATACCATCAAACAAAATACGTCACTTCTCTCCACCACCTGCCCATATTTTTCCTGTATTAACTCTAGGCTATTTGAGATCAGGATGGTTTCTCACAGTGAGAACATATATAATGGTGCCTGCAGCTCATGGAGATGTAGCCAGGTGGGGTTCCTATTAGGTAAGTCCGGTGATACTAGGAGCAAAGCTACAGCCTCAGATGTGCTTCCTCTCAGCACATGCCCAAAGTTGGTTAAATGCTTAGCTCTCCAGCCCATGCTAAGCAGGAATATTGACTGATGGAATATTTTTACATGTTAACAGCTGGTTTGGCTAAAGCAGATTTAAGCTCGACTATAGAGCTGCAGGGTTCATTTCATCTAGCCATAGCCACATACAAGTTAATAGACTAGACTAGAAGAGCAGTTCAGCTGGAAAGGACGTACAGCGATCATTTAGTCCAACTGCAAATGATGCCCAGCCAAAGCTGGATGTCTAGGTTTCTCTCTCCTTCATTGAGACACAATTGCCTCCATGTGATGGTTCAGTCTCACTAGTTTAGACACTGTCTTCTGTGTCTACAGATGGAGATCAGACTAGTTATCTGGTTTTCAAGTGCCTCCACATAGCTGAGAAGAATGAAATCCTATGTGGGTATTTGTCCTGTAGTGTTCTGGCTTTCTCGGAGCTCCAGTTCTAGCACAAAGCAGTAGCTTTGTTATATGTATGCCAGCTCAGTGTCCGTGCCAAAATACTCCCTTTCTGGGTGAGATATTTGTCAAATTCTGATCTAATGTCAGGATGTCTAATTGTCAGTGACATTTTGAATAATCACATAAATTAACTACTCTGAACATCATCTCAATAGGTGTGAAGCTGCCATTGTGCAGTGGAGGTTGACTCATCACACACATCATGGGACAATGTTTTTCTGTGACTATTTCACCCTTGTATGCTTATTTGTCCTGTCAGTGAGACCGAGGCAATTTTAATGATTATTTTGCAACTGCATTTTATTTTGATAAACGGGAATTTTATATTGCAGGACAGATACTTCAAGGTGTCTGTTGCTGTTTGCCTATTTTCCTTCCATGGTTATTCCTTCAAGGACAGCTGGAGGTAGGTAATATATTAATATTTATTATGTTAAGAATGAGAGTGATTGCAGTATTGGCAGCTCACCTACAGCTGTATTAGATATGGCAAACGCTTCTTCTTTCTTCTGGCTATGGAGATTTCAGTGGCTGTATTTTCTCCAGTGTTTCCTCTACAATTAATTAATAAATGACTTGGTTTTTAAAAAGCTTAACTCTTGATTCTGTAGAGCATAAAGGAAAGGAAGAAGATTATTTTTGTCCTTTGCCAAGACATCAGTGGGAATTTTGTGTAAAGAAATATGTTGGAAAGCTGCCGTTGGTTATGAGTTGATGTAAAACCTAACATATCAGCATAGACTTGGAGTACACGAGTTTCTGCTTTGACTTGTTATACGGTCAAGGACAAATGACTTTGACTCAGGTCCTTGACAACAGTCAGGTGCCTACCTTTCACCAACAGAAATGCAATGGAGGAAGCATGTGGGTGCATGTGGGTTTGCAGCACTTCTATCTTGGAAGAGAGAACCTAAGGGCTGTTTTTAACAGCGAGCCATTTCTGCATCCATGCAGGTATCCATGCAGAGAAGAGGGTCTTTCTTGGCAGAGGGTTAGTGCCTCTAAGCTAACTGGCTTAAATTTGCTGATGGCAGCTTTCAGACTTTTGGCACTGATAGTCAAAAATGTGTTACTTGGCCACCAAAAGCCAGTCGTAATGGCAAAACTTTGTATTACTGTCCAGACTTGATTCCCTTTGTTCTTCAGTCCTGCTCCTTTCCTTCCCCATCCATTAGCATGACTGGTATTAAGCTAGTTAATTGCTGGCATTGAATTCTTAGGACTGACCTTTAAAACCAATACTTTAGTGTGGTGAATGTGAAACAAGTGAGACGATGGGTCGGTCATACACGTCAGAGTTATTGGATGATTTTGACAGGCAGCCTGAGAGTCAGGTAACACTTGCTATGTCTTTACAACCATGATATAAATTTTTCTCTAACAGAAATTTGTGATTTTGTTGAAGCTGAATGTCATATATGACACATAATGTTGATCAGATAACAACGTGCAGTCTGCATACATGGCCATTTCCTTCCTGCTTCAGCAAGATGGATGGATATTCACAGAAAACACAAACTCACAGAATTCTCTGTTGGATAACAGGGGTTAAAACAGTGAGCTGTTGCATGACTGGGATGTGTTTTTTTGAGATGATACCTGCTGAGATGGGGGTGACACACAGCACAGTTGCAGTCTGCAGCACCACTTTACTTCTTCTAGAGCAGAGCAGTTGCAGCAGCAACCAATCATTTTCTCCTTTGACCTTACAAGAAGTCCAGAAGCTTTGTAATTGTTAGCTATAGCTTATTTCTCATTCAGAATAAGAATTGAAATATTACATTCCTTAATAACTTCATTGTAAGCCCCTTTGTTTGTAGAGTCTCAGCAGTGGTTTGATGACTAACTTTATCTTTGTAGATTTTCCTCTGGAAGGATCCCAACTAAATTCAAGATCAGTTGCCAAATAATTGGAGACCAAATAATGCAATTAAAGAGGCAGGGTGGTGGCAATGTAGTTGCATGCTGCCTAGTCTATGCTCAACATTTTCTACAGAAGACCTGGTTTCAGAAGTTTCTGGATGCTTCCTGCTCTTACACTTGCTTTTTTCCAATGGGATAGGACGCTTTAATTGTATTTCAAGTCTCATCTCTTTGTTTTTTTGTTTTGTGTCTTGTCTCTAAGAAAGATGATGAGGTTTTCTCCTACTATGGTATTTTTGTGTGTTTATGATTTTTAATAGACACCTTCAACAGTGTTATCAGCTTCTTTTTTAAAAGTTCACATGAAGATTTTCAGTGCTCAGTACCATTAGAGCCAATAAGAGTGGCAGCTCTGAAAAAAATAACTCTTTAACACATTAGCTGGACTAACTAGGTAAGTAGTATTACTTGTTACTAATGCCCAGAAACATTAATGAGATCCGTGTCGCTTTGCCTGGTAAAGGCACAGGTAGTTCCTGTCTGGAAGAACTTATTGTCAAGAAATAAAACAAAAAAGCATCGCAGTGATTTGGCTAACACCAATTACAGATCAGCAGGAGAGCTGGGATAAAGACCCATAGTCCTCTCCTCCCACTCTGCCTATCTGCCTTTTATGCAAGTAAATGTAGAATTACCCAGTTTGGGATATGTCCTCCTTTTCTGTTATTCTCTTTAACCCATTTTAGGTCATTAAAATGTGTTGCTGGAAAAGGAGAAGAAACCTTCTGAAAACAAACCTTACCTGCAGGAGCATCTCTGTGATGTGTTGATTCTGCCAGGTTGTTGCCTTCACCCCCACATACTGGCATTTTGAAGATAGGAGCATTGGATCCCCGATGCCAACAGCTGTCTCATTGCACACTGAGTCATTTGTCAGTGGTGACTCTGATTACTGGAACACAATTGTGACCTATGAGCTGCCTTGTCAACGCGTAAATGCTGGCTGTTTAAATTGATGGGAGATAAGCAGCAAGTATCTATCTTTCAAGCCCAGAGCAAGATTCCTCTCTATTGTGCTTCCAGCTGGGGCTGGGGGATCCTGAAAGAGGGTGTACAAACACAGGGTGCAAGCAGAGCACATTTCAAAATCCCTGCCCTATCTTGAAATGGTTTGCTTTGTTTTATCTGATAGCGTGAAGCACGTGGCAGACACCGAAAATCTACATGGTACATAACCCCTACAAGCAGCGATCCTGCCAAGCTCACCAGTTAAACAATTCCTAGGGAAGTCTTCCAACAATTTCTCCTGAATATTGGCCATCAGCATGCTTTATATCCCTAGTAGCTGCAGGGTCATTCTGCAGGTCTATATTTAGAGGACTGGGAAATTCTGCTGCAACTAAAATCCAGGCTTAGTACCATCTAGCAAACCTTCTTGGGAAAGATGCTCCTTTAGATCCTATTTCTTTTTGGATTTTACTTGGGCTTATTGTGTTAGGTGAAAATATGCAACAGCTTTTTATTTCTGTTTGTGTATCCACATGCACCTCGCATGGAGTTTGAGTGGTGCAGGGTTGTTTGGGCCTTACCTGGTTGAGAAGCTCCAGTGCTACTAAAGTACAGTCACAACAAGAAGACATAATGAAGAGGAACATATGTGGGATGGAGCTGTGTGCCTGGGGTGAAACATGAAACCAAACAGGGCATCACACTGATGAAACCATCAATCCAGTTCAGCAGCTGCTTCTGATCAGCGGTGACATGCCGCAGATCTCTATCACTGTCTGGCTGCCAGCACAGAGCTCCTCTGCAGAAGGATGCTGATGCGAAATAAGTCTGTAAGATATGACTGGAGGAAAAAGCTTAAGGATTTCAAATTGTATAGAAATGCCTGATTTGGACATGGTGGGGCCTGATAAGTACTAAGCAAGGATTTTATAGACTATGGTCTATGCCCAGCTCTGAAAAATGCACTGTTGCTTATCTCTCACTCATACACAGAGTGCTCTGCTCTGTGCTGCCCTTCTCAGCCCTTTCTCACTTAAACGAAGACTTGGTTTCCCTTCTGGTCATTCCAGCTGAAAAGGTTAGCAAAGGAGGCCTGCATTGACACTCAGTACCTGCTGTCAGTCTCCACTGAGTGTACAGCCATGCCTGTGGCCCTCTCTTGCTCCCCCAGCAAGCTCTGGCTGTTGTACCACACTCCTGCTCTGAAAGCCTGTGCGGAGGCCCCTCTCCCACCCCGCTGCAGTGTCACCCACCCGCAGGGCTGCTGCTCTTCACCTTTTGCGTGATGTGCTCTACTCTGAACTCCCTGTACATTGAGGCCAACAGGAGAATCCCTGCCACCAATCAGATATCAAGATAAAACCCCCATACCGAAGATGAAGATGTGGAGCGGAGCGACCAAAATATTCTGTGATACTCTGCATGTGTTTCACAGCTCTGCTTCTCGGAGTGTTTTACCAGCCATTACCCTGTCCAAGGATTGTAATAGCAGGTACTTATGTGCATACTTTAAAAGCTCAGTGTTTAATTTGTCTTAGTAAACAAACTTGTTTTAAATTAAAAGTTTGGCTCAGAAGAAGTTAACTGTGTTAATATAGTAAAATGTTATAAAGTAGTTAAGGGCTCTTGGTATTCTGTCTGCAGTGAGAAGCTTAAACAATGTTTGTGAAGAGTGTGTGTGTTAAAAGGATGAAGTGCCAGCTCACTGGTGGGCTGTGAGGGGCAGCGGGGAATGGGGAGCGGTCACGGTGTGGGCTGCACCTGGTGGGATGTTCCACAGGTAGGCACTTCACCCCATGTGCTGCAATGTTTTTGCCAGTGTTTTCAAAGCCAGTCTAAAGCCACTCGTAATAGAAAAGTTGCAGATGATGCTGAAGCGACACCAAGCAGTGGTAAGAGCTGGGCAGACATCTAGAGCAATCCAGAGAATTTGGATCTGCCCAGGAAAAAATATTTTCCCTTGTCCTGGGCAGGACCAGCCCTTGAGGCTGGACACGAGGCCAAAAGCGTGGTAAGCCCACATGGCCGAGGTAGCTGCAAGTGCATGGAGCAGGCTTGGGAAGGCCAAGGATATTTGTCATGCAGGGAGTCCTATCTACCTCCTGGATGCTGGACCATGCAGAAAGGCAATGTCGTGTAGATGCTGTGAAGTAGGCGGGATGGCCTGGCATTCTTCCTACAAGATCCTACCAAGAAGAAGCCTTTGCTGAGATGTTGCAGGAGCAAAGAGGTTTTGCAGGCAACCAGCATTTAATCGCCATTCCAGTTGGCCATGAAGGAATCATAGAAGGGAGATGGTGGTACTTTGGAGTACTTCTCAGCTGAGCAGGGCCAAGGTTTTCTCACCAAACCCACAGGATGGGGACTGCAGCCTCTACAAAGCAGGCACTCGAGAAAGGATTATAGTGACACAGGGGTCCGGTGTCAGACCCCTCTGAAATACTTTGAGAAAAAATGCATTTTCTGTGTGCCTCAAGAGAGGGGTAACAAGTAAGACTGGGCCAATGATTTTTGTCTCTATATGCATGGCACTGGGACACCACACTGAAGACCTGGGAACGGCTCAGGGGAGGGTTTCAGGTGACTAAAAGCAGATGTATGCATCCAAGCCAGGCTCCTCTGCTTTTATTTTAATCACTGGAAGCGCTTTGGGGAGTGACATATTGCATCTTAACTTGTGCTTTATGAAGGATGTAGAAAGGCTGCTGAAGACACAGAAAAGATCCAAAAAAAGGATGTGATGTTTAGAGGAAATGTTGAAATGTGTGAGCTTCAAAGGTTTTGGCATGTTCAGACTGCCGGAAATAAAACTGAAACATCATTTGACTGTGACCTGGAAAACCTTGACAGGAAGAAAATATCAGTTAGCAAATGGCTCGTTAAGCTCAGGACAGAGGAAGGTATAATGAGATCCAGTGGTTGGGTGCTGAAGACGGAAAATTTGAATAAGGAAATATAAGTCACTAGCATTAACTTGGCATGAGTAACTATTAAAGCAGGCAGTCAGGGAAGGAGCAGGCTCCCTGCCTCCCGAGGATTCTCAGCAACAGAAAGACACTTCTTTGGAAGACTGAGAGGGGATCTGATCAATGTTTATAAAGATCTAAAGGGTTGGTGCCAGGAAGATGGGGCCAGTCTCCTTTCAGTGGTGCCTAGTGATAGGATGAGGGGCAATGGGCAACAGCACAGGAGCACAGGAGGTTCCATCTAAACATGAGGAAAAACTTCTTTCTTGTGGGGGTCATGGAGCACTGGAACAGGCTGCCCAGAGAGGCTGGGGAATCTCCTTCTCCGGAGATTTTCAAGACCCATCTGGACACATTCCTGTGTGGCCTGCCCTAGGTGACCCTGGTTTGGAAGGGGTGTTGGACTAGATGATCTTTGGAGGTCCCTTCCAACCCCTACCATTCTGTGATCCTGTGACTCTGGTGAAGCACAGATTGTTAGTCTGGAGGAGGAACACAATAATATTGTGTAGTAGCTGTGACACCTGTGGTGAGGTGAGGGAACCTGCTGTTCCCTAAAGGGCTTAAACTCTCTGGATCAATGAGTAAAAGGATTAGGACCTCATTTCGTCTTGCAGCAGTTATTGATTGTTTTTTGAAACTTCCCAATTTAGACACACACATCAAGCAGAGAGACATGCAAAAAGGCTGGTAAGGTATATTGCCTGTTGCTGCGCTGAGCTGGACTCCTACGGGAGTTACAGAAATGTAAAATCTAGTTACTAAATTAAATCAGTCCCACCGAGGTGTCAACAGACAGACTGGTTCAATTTTTCAGAAGGAAGAGTTGCTGTTGTAGCTGCCATTTTCCAGTAAAAATAACCATTATGTGCCAAGTATGCCTTTTACAAACACTCATTCAAGAAATACCTGCTCATATGAAGAAATGGTTTGAGTGGGAGATGCAGAAAATAGGGCAGCTTAATCAGAGGACGGCTGAAATCAAGGTCACCATACTGTATTCTAGGTTAAGATGTAAAGCAGCTATTTCTCTGGAATATTAATACAACATGTTTTTAGCATGCAGAGGATGTCGGTGTACCACAAACTTTTGTACCCCATTTGTGATGCCTCCTCTACCCGTGCCTGCTGCCCCTGACCTGGCAGCTCTCTGTGCTGAGCTGTGTGCCGGGCCAAGGCAGGGGTATTGCCTTGACCACGCGTTGTCAGGGAGGTCGGCAGGGATTTACAGGAAGGACACAGGAGCACCCTCGGCACCTGAGACCTTGCATTTGCATTCTCAGCTTCACCCCAGCATTAACCTGTGTCCTAGTAGAATAAACTGGTTTCAACTTCATGCCAGTGATTCCTCTGCAATACCAAATCCAGGTAAGGACTGAAGTCACCTGTGCAAAGAGACTAATGTGTGCATTCAGACATTCATTTGATGTTTACCTTAGTTGTCCTGCTGACAAGATGTATGCGATAATTTAAGTATAAAAAAATAAACATAAATCTTTTTAGGGCCATAATGAACAAATCCTGTTGAAATGGTCTGACATTCTCCAGAGAAAAGCTAAGTTTTCTGTTTATTTTTTAAAGAAAACCAGCCAAGGATTTCAGGTGACCCAGTCTGAAAGTTCAGAAAATAAACTGCCAGTGTTATGCTGAACTGATCTATTAGTATGGATGTCAAGAGGCACTCTGCTCATCAGTTCCACAGAGAATGAACGATTTCACATGCTAATGCCCTCTCTCCATCAGTGTCCTACAAATGGAGTCATAACAGCATCTTGCAGTGTTGCTTGGGTGCTTGCAACGATGTAAAAATAACTGCAGGGATTTGCACTAAATCCTCACCCTTGACACCTGAGAAGAGGCTGGGTTTAAAAAAAAAGACCCCAAACAACCTCTGAGCACGACAGCCCCTGGAAGATGCAGTATCTTGGTGTTGAATCATATTATTTCCAAATGGTTTCATGTCAATTTGAAAGAACGTTTTAAGAAGACAAAACAGTTCCTCAGTAATTACAGCTACACCAGCTTAATTTACAAACTCCTGCAAATGTGTTGACACATGGTAATCATGGTATTTAATCGTGATTCTGATATCAGATTTCAACTGCCTTGATACACTTGGTGCCTTTCATTGCTGATTCCACGCTAAGCGTCCCTCTTTTTTCAAAGATGTAAAAAGGCAAAATATCTCTGGGACTTGACTGTCTGGAAATGCACCATGAGGCTTCATTCTCCTAGGAGAGTGAAATGGTTGTGTGAAAAGCTTTGTATTTTCCAATGGCTTTGTGTTTTAAGACATGTGGAAATAATGCATGTTAGGGAGTGAGAAAGGAAGAGAAGGGAGGAGAAGAGAGGAGAGGAGAGGAGAGGAGAGGAAGGGAGAGGGGAA
>VZZY01007603.1:57290-104069 GCA_013400335.1 Eurystomus gularis
TAATTGATAACTGGTCTGGAACTTAAACTTCTCATAAAACGTCAAGCTTCAGCTATACAAAAACATAGGCTCCCTGTCCCCACTGATCCACAAGGCAGCTAGTCATTCTTAAATAGCCTTGAGAATCCAGGTCTGAAAGCCTGATTTGAGAAACAAAAAAAATGAAAACTGAGACTTTTTTTTGCATCACAATTTGCCAATGGGGGAACCACCAGATGCACTTTTGAGAATAACAGAGGGCAGGCAGATCTCTCACTACCAAGTGAGAGCCATAAGTCAACCACATCTGGTTTTGATGCTATAGTTATTCAAAACATTCTTCAAATTATTCATCAATTTCCCCAGAACAGATAAAATTAAAATCTCTAAAACTCAAGCTCTAAATATGTTTGTTTTAGAAAAAAACCAACTACCATCACTACAAAAGGTTGCTTTCCCTCTTGCAAGGAACAATCCTTTTAACAAGAGGAGTAATTAACCAAACTACAAATGGCCTTGTTGCCCATGATGAAAATATTAGCTAGCCCAGATTGCCCACAGAGCTCTTCTGGGGCCACAGGCTATGCTGGGTCTCAAACTGGTGACCCTGATGTTCAGGTGAGTTTAGCTCCCCAGGATGCACAGGGAGCCCGAGGACCAGGATGGAGGCAGGAGCAGGGGCAAGTGGTTGGAGGTTGGACCTGCAACACAGCCCTGGGGTGCCTGCTGCTCCCCTGGACCCGCTCCAGGCAAAACTGGATGTCAAGGGCAGCCTGGGTGGAACTGCATGTCCACATGGCTCCTGCACCTGCTGCCAGCTGAAGGAGTTAGAGGTCTCTATCCAGGAGTAGCAAAACCTTGCTTCTGAGTAATAGGAACAATAAAGAAAAAATCATGTACCTAAGAAATTAACCACGTGGCCTGACGTATTTTGAACACAATCAAATTGCACTTGGAGTTTTCTCTCACGTCAACCAAGCCACCTATGAAATACGTTTTTGTGAACCTTAGGAAGATTTGTTGCTATAAACCATGAAATCCAAATATTATAATGTATTTCTTCCCATGCCCAGTATGTGCAACTTATTAATCGTGCTGCATCCACGGCAAGCTATTTCTACCTTAGTGTTTTTGTCCTATCGCCTGAACTATTGCAATCCATCTACTACTGAAATTTCCTGAAATGGATTGTAAGAAGTCCTCTCTGCAGCATGCTGAGTGAGTGATCAGAAGAATTGGATTTTTTTCCTGCCTTTTTAACATTTTCTTGCATTATCTTTAGTGACTCATATGCTTCAGTTTTTTCCAGGTATGCTTTGGGGGGAAATGAAAATAACCCACCTCCAGCACACACTCAGCCTCTCAGGAGAAACTGCAAGTTTTTGTTATCATTCTAAACAAGATTTTCTGCCGCAGAAGATCCACTTAGAGCCGTTCCTGTTCCCTGTATCCTCTGGACAGGAAGTCTCTTCTCAGACTACTAATGGCTTGCTATTTTTTCCTATGGAAAAGCAATAAACAAACAAAGTGCTATGATTGGCAATGCTATTCGTATTACAAGCTCAAGTGCCAGAGGAAATATATAGACTTTAGATTAAATGATCTCTATGAATCTGTATATAAATATATAGATTTTCATTCCTGTCAGTTTAGCCATTTGCAGATCTGCATTAAACAATGAATTTCAATGCCAGTGCAGTAAAAGTGTCAGTCAGCAGCTCTGCTGCTTCTGGGTCTGATGATAATAGATTGGCTAAGAAATCTGGACACGTTCATTTTGCCAAGGGATCGTGTGCTGCTGGAGGTAATGCACATCAGATGAGATGTCACACTCTCAGAAGAAGTGCAGAGGCGTTAAGACAAGCCAGATTCTGGGCTGTTTATATTCTCCTTTACCAATCAGGATTTCAGGACAGGGACTGAATTTTTAAATACTAGAACAGGATTTGTTGCATGACAGAAGCTCTTGGAGAAAAGAAATAGGTTAGACTTTTTGCCTTAGTATCTCCCAAAGAAAACTGATTATCTGTGTTCACAGTTTAAATTAAATAAATATGTTTGGATGTGTAACTATAGAGAGATTTCAGAAAAAAAGTGGTTCAAACATCACATGCTGAGGGTTGTAAGGAGGGAAGCAGAAAACAGCAGCCGGCTGTGTTTTGTGCTGCACGGGTTTCTGAATGCTTCAGAACAGCCCTGTGGAACTTTGCAAGTGTTTTAGAAACAACTGTCTCCCATTAGCACCAGTTCTTGGCTCACATTTGAAAGCTCGTTTCAGGTCAGTGGTAACTTCGCTGAAGAATGAGTGAGGGGAAAAAAAATCTCAGGCAGGGAATTAGTGAGAGCCGGAGCCGTGGCTGTGATTTGATGGCAGCTGTGGAGGCTCTAGTGGAACAGGGAGGGAGGGCTGTGGCAGGATGTTGTTTTGGGTTTGGCTGTGGAGAGCATGTGTAGCAGCGAGAAGATACAGCCTAATGTGTATTTCTTTAGCTTTTTGCCTTTCAATCTTTTTGCCTATCATGGTTTGACTAATCCTTTAAATATATTTTACATTCATTTCTCAAATAACCAGCAGACATATGGTGCTAATGAGAAATAGAGAGGGTTTATTTTTTTAATGAACAAGAGCAGCTGGTAAGCTGAATGTAAAATTTAAAATGGAGGGAAAAAAAATAAGCCCAGGGGGATAGATATGGTTATTTATCACAGCAGAGTTCCTCAGCTCTCTCTTCTGATGAGAAGAATCAGGTGGAGTGGGACACTGGTGACCTTAAGTACATCACAGCCTGTTGCACTGGGTGAAAAATAAATGACTGTCTGATACACTTGACTGTGTCAAGGCTCTCCACGGCAGTAGAGATGCTCTGCTCGGTCCCCATACAGGCAGCCTCACTGGTGGTGGCCCCTGCAGCTGCCCAAGACTCTGTCACTGCACGGTCCATCAGGAGGGAAGCCTGAGATACCCGTGAGGATGCAATCTGCAGCAGGGCAGGCGAGCCCAGACCAGCAGTGACACATCTGAAAGGAAAATATTTGGAAAGGGGAGAAAATCATTCCAGTACATCCAGAGGTAAATTTACCATTTGCAGGTGCTGCATTGCTGGGAGGGTTTGTGGCAGATGCTCACAACTCTCTTTAAATAAGACCCGCTTCATTTTTTGCTATTTAAACATGTCGTCCTAACCAACACAGAGCAGTAAGGCGGTGTTCCCAGGATGCACTGACAGAGAGGCTGAAAAGGCAGTCACTTTCCTTACACAAACTGCCCGGTAGCCCACAGTTCCTGTTGCATTACAGTACTATTTTTTTTAATCAAGCCTATTTCATTGAAGGACCTGAGGCAGACAGCGACTGGCTAATGGCTTCAGTGCTAACTTGCATTTCGCCATAAAATACATACTTCTCAAGACTGCTGGAATCAGTCTGTCCCTTCCACTCAACAGAACTTGTCTGCAATGGATTAAAGCCTGTTCCTGCCAGAACCCTTCTGCTCACATACCTACTGTCAGCCTTCAGCCAGGGTACCCCGTATTCCCTCCTAGACAACACCTGAGTCAGGACTGAGGTTAATGCAGGCACTCCCCATCCTGTGATGTGGGGAGCCCCAGGTTTTCAGGGGCCCTCAGCATCTTTGGCTGCATTGGCTCTGTGACCATGCTTGTCCCCATAGATCAGATCCTGCGCTCTTTGCTAGAGAAACACGTTTTGTTTGTAGGTGCAGCTAACTATTAAGGCAAGTCAGGTAGTCCTCTGGTCTTTGTACGTGTCTGGCTGTAAAAGATAGAAGTTATCTGGCCTAGTTTTAGATGCACCTATGTGAGCCTGTCTGTAGATTTCTCCTATAGTCCAAGAACAGAGAAAGGTGTGGCTTGTCTCCATCTGATAAAGACATAACATGCTGGACAGGTTAATAGCTTTAGAAACCTCTCTCTGCTTTGGCCATGTCAAGGACAAAGGACAGTCCCATTCCTCTGTGTGCCTACTGGAGTATCCTTTGATCCCAGTAACTGTGGGGCAGAAATATGATTATGGCCCCACTTCTCTACTCCCCTCAGCAGGCTAAGGACATTTAGGGACACCGGTGGTGCTTTGAGAAGACAGCACTGGTCCTTTTGATGTTAAGAATAGTGGGGAAGGATGGGTATGGTCCAGTGAATCCTTTAGCTAGTCTGTATTTGAAATAATCCAGTTTGTATCCACTGAGACCCTCTTCATGATGTAAACCAAAGTGCAGGGAATGGGGTGGCTGCAATGTGCATTCTTGATCTGAACTGAAGCACTGGTGTGGACACACCCTAGGAGTGTTGAATGGACTGCAGCATGAACACTACCCACGGCTGGTTTCTATGGCACTACTGATCTCACAATTATTACACTGAGAGGTAATGATGATTTACACCACACAAAAGCAGCCTCTTTTCTGAAAAGCATCTTCTTTGGCAATTCCTGATCTTTAATCCTAATCCCTGACTTTGCCAGTTCATACTCTTAATTTCCAGAGTCGGATGTTGCAGTAAAGTGATGGCTCTGAGCAGGAGTCTGTGACATGCCTTTTCCTCCTTGAACAGCCTTGGCACTTTTTACTCCCCTGAGGTTTACTGAAGGTTGCTTTTTCTTGTTATTGAGTAAAAAGTACATTGTTATAGCTAGTAGGGCAGCAGATCAGTCATTGTAACGAAGGATTATGATTTCTTTACAAGGCGAGATCATAAAAATCTGGTTATATGGGAGAAAGCTCTTGTTTGAATGTTATTTGCACCAGTAGCAGAGAGAATCCTCGCAGCTGAACAACAGTGGCCTTTTCAGTTCTAGTGAAATATAAAAAATGGATGGGTATGGAAATTCCCAAGGCCTCTAGGGACACTCTTGATGTCTTGCAGGATTGGGCTGCTTTTGGGAAAGGAAGAATTGAAAAGATAACAGTAGGAAATGATTGCTGCTACTAACAGCAGTGAAGAATGAGTGCAGCTGTGTTGAGTTTTGCCCCCTGCATGGTAACAACCTTCCTAAGAACAAAGAGAGGCTGTGTACTGTGGGATTTATTGGAAAAGGGGGAATGTGAAACTTCGGGGGCATAGCTAAAGATGCTGGGTTCAGAGAGAAGGAAACTATTCCAAATTCATTTGCTTCTTATGTCAATCTGAAAGTCTTTGGTGGACATAAGCGTCAGGCATGCTGTGGTAGCCTGGCTTTGTGCTTAGAAAAGGCTCTCCTGCTGTATGCTGAGCACCAGCAGTCTCTTTGGGAAAAGGCTCTGCATGGCACATTCACTTTGGGGCTGAAAAGTGCTGTTTGAGCTGCTTGTGCTGTGAGATTCCCACTAGCCCATTGTGCGGGATGCAGATTTTCAAGATCTCACTAAGCCAGCTCCATCTTACTCACTCCCCTGTGATGATCATAGTGATATTTTTTGCTACATACTGTGCTAAGTGAAAGGTCCCTTGGTGTGCCTGAATGTCACGCAGTGTACGTGACACGGTGTCCCCTCCCGCCTCTCCCAGACCCCCTAACAGTCTCTCAGGAGGGAGAGAAAAGCTCACGTAAAAGGGATGTTTACACTGATGTTATTCAAATGAGCAACGTACAAATAAAATGATATTTAGGCCCTGCCTTTGCTTCTCAGTGAATTTCTCCAGGCAAAATTACCCACAATGGTACTGAAGCCTCCTTGGGGGGTCCATAGCTGTTGGCAGTATTTTCTTTCCTGCCTGCTACAGTTCAAGAAAAAAAATATTCTTTACTGTACTAGCATAGCCCACAAATTTGCCGAGACCCAGATGTGAAACTTGTCTTAGGAAAAGCCAGACAGAGGAACCTGAAAAACAACAGAAAACATGGAAAGGGAGGCATCTGCAAGTATACAAAGTTCATTCCTCTGATTTAAATGTTCCCATAACTTGTTACAAAATTCAGCATTTTTAAGTAAGAATAAAAATTCACCATATTGAACAGTTGCTGAATAATATTTGTGAAGAATAGAAATATTTTAGGGCCAAAAATCAATACTCAGAGGGGACCGAATTGCTCAGTCTACTTGGAGTGAGTGTATGGAGGCTGCTACTAAGAACTTAGCACTTTGAAATTCACCCAGGTAAGTAGAAATGGAAACTAATTTCCAACTAACACCTTTTCTGAGGCCATTAGCTAAAACCTGTCAAGTTAGTATCACCTCTCTTTCCAATTTCAAGAGGGCAAATACTTCTACTTCCTATTTACAGGGTGTTTGTCACCGCAGAAAAAAAGGAGTCTGAGTTATTGGACTGGAAGAAAACCTACCCACAGAAATAGAAACAGTTCCTCCAAGGCAGGGCAATTGCATATTGCAGGAAATTTGCACAGCCATGGATCATGCACTGGAGAATAGTGTCAAGAGTGGTCAAACTTAGATGAGCTTGTGTGACTACAGGGCTTGTTCTGGTTTGTGTGAGGGTCAAAGAAATAAATGAGAGGTGTCACAAGGCACGATCAGGAGAGAGGCTGACTGTTTTAGTTTTGTGTCCACTTTGGTGTGGGGGACCTGAGAAAAGGTCTTCAGCCTCACCACTTAAGCAAAGGACAGTATAGGTACCAAGTGACGGTGACTGGTTTGATTGATTACGGGATAGAAAGTCAAGAGAATAATATTGACAAAAGAGGCTTCAAGGAAGCCGGCTTCAAATGAATCCGGAAGAGCTTTGCTTTTCCTGATTAAAACCCCAAGGACTGCTGAGCAGGGACTTACCTCAGATCACTCTTATTGCTCCAGTGTAGTCAGTGGTTGAACTCTTCAAAGAAAAAAACCCCATCACTAGACCCAGACTGTAGATTTGATGACCATTTTAATCTATCAGCCACTGATAGTTTCAGCATATGCTAAAGCCACAGGATTTTGTCCAACTCTAGTTGAGAGCTGACAAGTGGTGAGCAGGTCTGTTCTTTGCCTGCTGGGGAAAAGCTCCTTTCTGTCCTGCTGCAGCATGATTAATTTACCCCCCAAATAATACTTTCCACTCAGAAGATCAGATGGAAAATGTTGGTTGGGAGCAAATCCTTAGACCTGCAGGTCATTTTTGCTATTGCCTGGGCAAGGCAGGAGTGCCATAAACAGCAGAATTACATGTATGATTCCGGGGGTGATGTTTTGGGAAGAAGCTTGTTGCAGAAGGGCTGGCTGGCTGTCAACCCCCATGGCCTGCAGTACCACTGGGAATGGCTACTGTAACTCTCTGAATTGCCCAGCTCCAACGGGAAGATGTCCGTGCCAGGTACAGCTGGGTTCACAGGCAATGGGTAAGGCCACTGGCATGTCCTGGTCTGACGTGAGTGACCATGGCACTAGTTGTTGTGAAGCACATGTTCTGCAGAGCACAGAAAGTGTGAGACTGTACAAGACCTCACTAGAGTGTTTTCCTTCTCCTCTGGACACTCAGGGTGGGATTTTCAGATCCAACAAGAGATTTTTAGATGTTGGATTACTTGGTTTCTCTATAAATAGATGAATATAAACATATTAAACTCTCTTTGCATGCCCGACTCAGGAGAGTACCATAACCAGACACTTCCAGTATCTATAAAGATTTAGAGATAGTGGTTGCTATTTCTCTTTGCCCGCTGAGAAGGTGCTTATTGCCTTGTGCCTGACCTAACTGAGACAGTGGGCAGTCTATCTTATAGCTGTTACTTGAGCCTTTTCATAAGTCTTTCTCATTTACTTTTACACAGACGCACTTCAGATCTCAGTGATCTACTTTAATCTCTGTTTACCTGCAACAGATAAGAAGTCACCCATACTCCTTGTGTTTCTGCACTTCACTGGCCACGGTGAAATCCTGCACGTATACTGGAGTGCAATGGGCTGTGCTCCCTGAGAGACCTCTCGGCTGGTTGGCAGCTCCTGCGTCCTCCCTGTGTGCTCCCAGCAGGAGATGACACTGCAGCCACCACAGTGCTGTCCCTTGACAAAGCACAGCCTACACAGAATGAGGATAACATCAACTGGCTGTATTAGTTCCTTTCTTGACCATGGAGAAAAAAAATGTCTTCCTTTCTTTGCAAACTGACTGTATGCGCTGCAGATTATACCCATCATACTCTTGTCTGCATTACCTGCATTAACCTAGTGCAGCGTGGGATGAAAATGTGCCCTTGAGACTAAGCATGTACGTAACTTTAACTACCAGCTGCCAACATGGATGCAAAGTTATCTCTTCAAACTACGCATAAAACCCTGTGGATAGTGACATTAAGTAGCTATCTTGTATGCAATGCAGGCATTACATTTGTGTTAGTGTGTTGACACATCATTATATTTCTCAACGAGGCAAATTAGAGCAATGATATAAAATTTTGTCTTGTGAGCCTGAGAAGTTTTTATGGTTCTGGGAACCAGCATTAAGACAGACTGTAAAATGGAGTGTAAATCTTATAATGATGAGTTCTCCCTTCCTGGAATTTCTTCCCTAAGAACCAAAGAAGAAGACCAAAGATAATGTCACAAATACTCAAAGGAAAACTTACATTTTGTCCATGGCAGCTATGGTAACAATCTCCTCCATCAGGGTGAGAGTGTTGGGGTTGTTCAGCCTGGAGAAGAGAAGGCTCTGGGAAGACCTCATTGTGGCCTTCCAGTACCTGAAGGGTGCCTACAAGAAAGCTGAGAAGGGACTTTTTACAAGGGCTTGTAGATAGGACAAGGGGCAATGGGTTCAAACTGGAAGAGAGTAGATTTAGATTAGATATAAGGAAGAAGTTCTTCACTATGACGGTGGTGAGATACTGGAACAGGTTGCCCAGGGAAGTTGTGGATGCTCCATCACTGGATGTGTTGAGGACCAGGTTGGATGGGGCCTTGCAGAACCTGTTCTAGTGGGAGGTGTCCCTGCTCATGGCAGAGGGGGTAGAACTACATGATCTTTAAGTCCCTTCCAACCCAAATCATTCCATGATTCTATCTTTGTACTGTTCTTGCTGTGAAGACACCCATGTGGGATCTTCCTTTTCTATCTTTTTTTTCCTCTTTTTTTCTTCCACCAGTTTTGATGTCACTGTGAACATGTGCAGTAAATCTTGAAACACTTGTTTCAGGCTCTACCCACATGGCATCCTGTGCCTACAAGGATGGATTCTGTCGATTTCTCGTGTTTGATTGCTCGGCAGATGGTGTGTGTTACCAGAGTCATTGTGGTTTAACCTTGGGTCCGTATGGCCCTTCCTCTTCCTCAACCCCAAAAGCCAGGGGCATAATTTTGTCTGTGGCATCACGGCCTTTATCAGGAAAGAGGACTGGGATCAGGGAGGAGTGTAGCCACCACACCATGTTACCTTTTCTGAACACCACTTCTCCCTGCTAGCTGATCAACTAACAGGTATCCCAGCTGACTTACTATAAACACACCCCATAGAAAGGATATTTCCACATGAAAGCTGAACAAGCAAATGTAGAACTTAACATTCCACAGGAGCTCTCATTCCCCACATAGATGCTGTTATCAAGGAGGTCTATTTAAACACAGAAATAATCGGGTCGGGCATCCTGAGATCTCCTCCTGCAAATTCACTGTGTTATGGATATTTGTAGTTTCAGTGGCTAGGTTTAGGCTTCCAGGTTGTTGGATACTTGCACCTGCTCGGACTGCACCCCACCTCCCAGTCAGGGGAAGGGATGGGTGAGCACCACTGCAACCTGATTTTCACATGAAGAAAGTGTGACTACAGCAGCAGCACACAATGCTGTGTGCTCTCCACTCACGTGGGAGGCAATTGGGAATCATCTCCTTACGTACATTTAATAACATACATGTTTAGCAGTAGCTGCTGTTCAACAGATCCTAATGATACCTAGTCTGGCCTTCTGCATATTGCAGGACCATCACCCTGCTTTGCACCCAGCAGTTAGTGTTTGATCATAGCAGAACTTGTATTTTGCCACAAATAATGAAAAGCCATCCAGTGTTCATGTGAAACTACAAAGTGGAAGAGAACATGCCATTTTCCTTGGTTATTTGTTCTGTTGGCTAGCCATCTTTGCTCTTATAATTGTATGCCTTATTTCTAATTTAGGTGCAGCTCATTTCAGTTTCCAGCTGCTGCAATTCATTTCTTTCTCTGCAAGATGAGGAAGGCATGTGGTACTGAAAATCCCTGTAGTTCTCTCCAGCCCCGTCTTCCATACAGGAATCAAAGCGAGTGCTTTAAGCCTTGTGAGGTAGTTTTCCCTAGCTCTCAATTTTTAATTAATTAAAAAAAAATTCTCTGATTTTTTGTCAGATATTTGAGTTGATGAAATTATTCCAGTGGCAATTTCTGTAAACTGAAATGACCTGAGCTGCCAGCTGCTGCCTGCTTCTCTGTGCTGCTGCTGCCATCCCCAGCAAGACTTCACTGCTCTCCAGCTTGTCCATTTTGACCCCTCATCCCTTGTGTTTCAGAAACTGTGAAGACTGCATCTCTCACTCATTGATACAGAATTTGATGCTTGACTGTTCCCAGCATTAAATTTGTATCTCACTTGCTGATAGCTTAAGGTGAAACCAGATACACATATAAAGTATAAGGCCTCAAAACCCAAGTTTCTCTCTACCTTCATTAGTGGGCTATGAAGACTCCTCTTTGTTAATTTGCTTTCTGCTTCTTTGTAGTGGGTCTGGCTGAGCTGGTTTTCCCCACAGCAGCAGTGTTTTGTGCTGGGAGCTAGAAGGGTGCTGATAACACACCCGTGTTGTGACTAATGCTGAGCAGGGCTCGCACAGCACCAGGGCTCTTCCCAACATTCACCCCCACAATGGGATGGGGTGGGCAAGATCTTGGGAGGGGACACAANGGATTTGCTTGGCTTTGCTTCTGTTATTATTAAACTTCTTTTTTGTTTGTTTCTCATCTTATTTTCCTCCTCTTTCTTTTTGCTCTGCTGAGGAGGGAGAGGGGAAGGAAAGGGGGGGTGATAGAGTGGCTGGGTGGGCACCTGGCGCTCAGCCAAGGTTAACCCACCACATTCTTCAAGTCTGCTTTTGCCGTTGGGAGGACAGGGTCATCAAGAGGAGCAAAAAGGGATTGTGTGGCAGCCCTGATGCCATCGCAGTGGTGTGGGTACTCCCTTGGCAAGAGGGTGGTCAGTCCAAACTCATCCAGCCTGAGGAGGGCTTGAATTTGTGTCTCTCTCCCTCTGGGTGACTGTTCTGATCACCAGCCTTTTCTATCACTTTCAGCTTAAAAACAAGGACTAAGGCAGGGTTGTGTATCCAGCAGAAAGGTGATAACCTGGGAGCAGAAGTCTGTTTCACAGGGTACATCTCAGGCTCCCTTAGGCACCCTGATAGAGAAGCAACAGATAGAAATCTGTTTTAGACCAAACTTAAAGGGTAAGTGCCAGTTATGTTTCCTAAATAACATTTACTTATCTAGAGAACCTTTCAGCAGCAATATTAAATTGTACTTAAATCTCCCCCAAAATATTGAGTATCTTCCTACTTAATACAATTATTAGTGATAATAAACTCTTAATTAATGGTAAATATAATTGCAATTCCAATACTGAAGTCTCCTCTTGTGTGCATCTGTGTAGCTCTAGGGAGTAAAATAACAGTTTAGTTCTGTGAATGAACAAAATTTGGCCCATAGCTATTTAATTCTGAGTTTAAAATACCTTCTTTGATTTTTTGTTAGTTATTTCTTTGAGAGACAGGCAACTCCTCCGGAGTTGAAAATGGAAGGACACATGAGTGAACAAATAGTGGCCAATGGCACACAAAATTCAAGCATTCATGCATTAAAATATAATAACCATTGTGCACACTGGCATGTCTCATAAACACCTCTGGATAGAACTGTTAAGGCAGATCCCACCAAACTCTTGATAGTTGAACCATTTGTGCTGTGTGCCTTTTGCTTTAAAAAGCTGGAATTGTATGATTTGATTCCGTAATGCAACATAACTCTGATGTTTAGAATGCTGGACCAGACTTCTAGATCAGAGGAAATAAATGCAGCAGGTTTCAGCTGTGGATGCAAACTTTTTCTCCTAATGACCAGCTATTGAGAAAGGTTCAACAGGAAGATCTTGCCTTTGAGTGCCAGCCAACATTTGATTTCTTTGCCCTTATAGTTCTATAAAAAGTATTTTTTTAAATCTAGTTAATGTCAATACAAGAAACACTGGTTCCCCATCTCTCTTTTAAAAGCATTTTCTAGTGTTGTTGACATTTCTGACTCAGCCAAGGTCTTCTCAATGAAAAGCTAAAAGGTGACTGTGTTGAATTAATCAGAAGCAGCCCGTAATGTGTACCCTAGAACTGTGGTGTACGCTGGGGCTGGTTATCAGGACCAGGTGACTGTGCTAGGTGAATGTGTGTGTGTTGTAAATGGGATTGCTTATAAAGACTAAGACCCGCTTGGAATTAAATCTGGCAAATGATGTCAAAGACAGCAAGAAGGGCTTCTTCAAGCCTTTGAAGGAGGAAAAGGAAGACGAGGGAAAATGTGGGCCCACTGCTGAACGAGGTGGGTGCCCTCGTGATGGAGGATACAGAGAGGGCAGTGTTACAGAATGTCTTCTCTGCTTCAGTCTTTACTGCTAAGACTAACCCTCAGGAATCTCAGTCCCTTGAGGTAAAAGAGAAAGTCTGGAGGAAGGAAGATTCTCTCTTGGTCGAGGAGAATTGGGTTAGAGATTGCCTAACCAATATGGCAGCTTTGTATGATGGTGTGAATAGCTGGGTAGACAGGGGAAGAGAAGTGGATGTTGTCTACCTCGACTTCTGTAGGTCTTTTGACACTGTCTCCTGTAACATCCACCTAGGTAAGCTTAGGAAGTGTGGGTTGGATGAGTGGACAGTGAGGTGAATTGAGAACTGGCTGAATGACAGAGCTCGGAGAGTTGTGAGCAGTGGCACAGAATCCATCTGAAGGCCTGTAGCTAGTGGTGTTCCCCAGGGGTCAGTAGTGGGTCCAGTCTTGTTCAACATCTTCATCAATGACCTGGTTGAAGGGATGGAGTGTACCCTCAGCAAATTTGCTGACGATACAAAACTAGGAGGAGCGGCTGACACACCAGAGCTGTGCTGCCATCCAGTGAGACCTGGACAGGCTAGAGAGTTGGGCAGAGGGGAACCTAGTGAAGTGCAGAGTCCTGCATCTGGGGAGGAATAACCCCAATGCACTAGTACAGGTTCAAGGTTGACCTGCTACAAAGCAGTTCTGTGGAGAAGGCTTTGGGAGTCCTGGTGGACAACCAGTTAACCGTGAGCCAGCAGTATGCCCATGTGGCCATTGATCAAGAAGGTTAGGATTGGGTGATCTGCAGAGGTCCCTTCCAACTGCTACCATTCCTTGATTCTGTGTTTCTGTGATTTTGTGATTTTACTGGGGTGAATTAAGAAGTTATTTTATTCCAGGCACTAAAAGTTTTTGTACAAGAAAATTTTCAGATCCTTTCCATGTTAATTAAATAAAGTATGTTACTTGCACAGCTGTATCATTCTGCTCGTTGGAAGAAAAAAAATACATACTTTTGAGCATTTCCTCTACCTTCCAAGCAGTACAACTGGACATTTAATGACCTGTAGAATATGGCCCATGACAAGAAAATGGTCACTGACACCTAAAATTTATAAGGATGCTCCTAACAGAAAAACAGAACAGAAAGTTCCAGGTTTTATTNCTAGTACAGGTTCAAGGTTGACCTGCTACAAAGCAGTTCTGTGGAGAAGGCTTTGGGAGTCCTGGTGGACAACCAGTTAACCGTGAGCCAGCAGTATGCCCATGTGGCCATTGATCAAGAAGGTTAGGATTGGGTGATCTGCAGAGGTCCCTTCCAACTGCTACCATTCCTTGATTCTGTGTTTCTGTGATTTTGTGATTTTACTGGGGTGAATTAAGAAGTTATTTTATTCCAGGCACTAAAAGTTTTTGTACAAGAAAATTTTCAGATCCTTTCCATGTTAATTAAATAAAGTATGTTACTTGCACAGCTGTATCATTCTGCTCGTTGGAAGAAAAAAAAATACATACTTTTGAGCATTTCCTCTACCTTCCAAGCAGTACAACTGGACATTTAATGACCTGTAGAATATGGCCCATGACAAGAAAATGGTCACTGACACCTAAAATTTATAAGGATGCTCCTAACAGAAAAACAGAACAGAAAGTTCCACGTTTTATTTTGGATGTCTTGTAATTCTAGGATATCAATCTCACCATTTATGGGCTGTCTGCCTCTTCAATCTTGATAATTTCCTAAGTGCACACAGGGACAGAGCTCAATAAAAGTCAAAGCAATTCCAAACAAAAATATATTTTCCTTCAGCATTGCTTTTCTTTCTCCAGAATGAAAGCATTTAGTGAAAAAGTCCATTAACAACAGAAACAATACTTCTGTTTATCACTTATCTGGAAGAGAAATTCTTCAGCCTGTTCCTACTGAAAGCCAGAAGAGTTTATAAGGGTCACTGAATGCATATTGCTATTTCCACTGCATTAGTGGGGCCAGATGGACTTTTGATCTGACATAGTGTGGAAGTTGTATTGTAGTTTTATTTAATCTAAAGAGGCTTTGAACAGAAGAAGAATTGGGGGGGGTGGGGGGAGTTTATTGTAATTCTGCAGACTAAGAAATATATGCCTCAGCTGTTATGCCTTTATACCCTTTCATGAAATATGAATAAGAAATTGCTGTAGCGTACTTTAAAAGAACATATCTGCACATGTCCTTTGTACATTATATGAAACCAATAAAATCTATTCTTGAAGAATAATAACTGCTTTCTGTGTCCATTAGTCACTATTCGCCGTTCTCCTCCTGTTGTGTCATGTGGAGCGCATGGCTGGCACCCCCTGACCTACATGGTCAATCTCACATTCAAAAAATCCATTGGCACACAGCACAGATGATCGGCTGGCTAAAAATGACTCAGAAATAATGGATTATATGGATTGCTTTGCAAAAATGCCAACTGAGGTAAGGGATTCATTAGGAATGTTTACTTATTACATTGAAAAACTATCTAGGGATTTTTGTGTTTTAAAATAATTGTGCCTAGGGAAAGCATCCTCAGCTCTTGCATTTGGGTCACAGCAGACTGGATCCATATTCTCTTTGGCTTTTACTCATTTCATTGAATTGTGGTTCATTTGCTCCTTTTGGCTTCTCTGCCCAGAATAAGGTCTTCTACTCTTTCCTCATGAGATGAGGGTTTGCAGGCCAGCAGCCCCAGACTACCTGTCTTGAAGTTGTCTCTTCAGATCACCAGAAGTTTAAGTACATTTTGTTCCAAGACATTCCACCATGAGCAGTCTGAATTTACAGTTTTCTCTCTAGAGCCAGCCACATAAGAGCAAACTATGCCCAAGCTCTGTAAGATCTTTCGAATACCAGCCCTGCTTTTAACTCAAAGTGGTACAGCTCAAGACTCATATAAAACACCTGAACACAACCCAATGCCTCGTTTCCCTTCTCGTTGGTGAGTCCTGCAGGGAATATGGTGCACTCCTGCACATGGCTGCTTCCTCAAGACACACACATCTCCTGCAGTTCCTGCCTTAGCTGTTTCACAGTGAAAAAGACTTCATTTCTGCAAAAGTGGATCCCTCAGCTCTTCTCTTCTGCTCAAGCTTTCCTGATGACTTAAAGCCCATCTCAGTTACCGTTTGCTGGTGACTCCTTTAATTTGCCTCATTGAGTGACCAGTTCCCTTCCAGAACAGTCAGATAGTGACTACTCAACAAAAAATGAACCCTTTGCAAATAGTATGCTAAAACATAGCCTTTTTTTTTTTTTCTTTCAAGAAAACACCTCTTAAATGGGCAAGCTCCAAAGTTCACTGGCCTCTCTCTGCTGGTCCTAGCCAGGTGCAAGCACGTCTGCCATCTTCTGCAGATTTGCCTTTGTGTGAAGCACCCCATGGAGGACACACAGCATCCCCTGAAAATGCTACAGTGTAAAATGCCAAGAATTCAGAAAATTCCTCAGTTTTGGGAACTTTAATGCTCTGTGTGTAGAGCCACAGTGTGTTTTAAGCATCTGATTAAGACCCAGTCCTTTGAGGCTGGTTGAAGTATCAATTTCTTTAAAGCTTGGTCATTCTGAGGAGGAACAGCAGCAGTTTTCAGTCTCTGTGACAGTTTTCAGTTAAATCAGTGTGAATTCGGTTTTGACTTTTGCTAAATCCGCCTTCACTCCTTTAGTAAATACCTGCAAAGAGCAGCTCAGGCTGGGTTTGATTCAACATTTGTTTTTCTTCATTTACCTGTAACATGACCAACTGCTCCAGCATACTTGATTTGCACAACTGCCAACATTCACTCTGGAAAAGGAAAGATCTGGCCAAATGACACCCTTGCACCTTCCCATTGGCAAGCTTGATCATCACATACATGCTTGTTTGGTATATGCCAGGTTAACTTGTTATAAATGTATGACTTTGCTTCAAAATCCTGACAAAATACCAGTTTCTTTTACTAAACAGGCATAATTCTCTCATGCTTCAGCCTCATCCTTAGGCAAGCTGTTAAATAAATATATAATTTAGAAAAACACACAGAAAAGTGAGCACCTTAGGAATGGGTGACATTCCCCAGAAATCTTAGCTTTTTCATATCACACAGCCTTTCTTGTCTTTTTTTCCCCAGTCACAACTATTTCAGACAGATGCCCCAGTAACCTTTCGTATTCCTTACAGATCTTTCCTTGTCATAGAGAATCCAAAAGTAGTACCCTCAAAGAAAACAGGAACCCTTTTCTCCACAAAAGCTCACTTCTTGATCTTCTCCAAAGGAATGGAGTATAACTGTAAATCTTTATTCCAGGTACAGCAAAGAGCAGCCACTGTGATGAGAAGGTATCAGATAAAAGAAATTTATTTTCTGTACCACCTAATTTTATTTCTATATCTGTCTATTTATAAATCTGCCTTTGTTAGTATCTGCACCATGTAAAAAGTGAATAAAAAGGATGTGAGTTATATCTCGTTCTGCCCGATTCAGCTCTGAGAAAAATATGAGAGACATCATGGTTCACCTAATAAAAGATGAACAAGAGACTTGGATTCCCTTGGATGTCTGCCAGCGGATATCGGCTGATTCACTTTGGACAACTCATATAAATAACTTGAGGCAAGTCCTTTGAGATTGTTGATACCCACAAAGTGGTCAGGACCTCAGCTGTGCTCCTTTCCTGGAGGATGGTCTCTTGTGTGGCACTGTAACTTCAAATGCTGTGTGGAAGCGTTAGTTCATGGTGCTACCTACAGAATCAATACTTCCACTTGATAATCAGCTAAAGGAGCAACATGTGGATTGCCACTTTCCTTTCTCTTTTAGGACCCGTACCTTTATTTAACATTTTCAAGATGCAGAAGATGGGACATTTTCAGATGATGTACTGACTGAGAAAACTAACTGACTACCTCTAAAGAGGATCGGCTGAAAACAACTGTGTGTGGAGTCATAGCATACAAGAGTTTGAGAGTCCCTGTTCCACCAAATGTTAGAGTTGGAGAACGTTTCAAAGTGATTGTGGAAGCTCTCGCAGTGAATTAATCAGTGTTTGGTTCATGCCCCTGTAGAGAGTAGCACTTGAGTGGGAAATTATTTAAAACAAGCAGAATAGTGTAGATATTATCAGTCTGACTGTCATTCTGTTCAGTTTAGGGAATCTTACTGGTCCCTAAGGAAAGAGAAATCACATTTGTTGATTCATGCTGAGGGGTGTTATGTTCAAATTACTGGGAATGCGCATTGTAGTGGGTAGATGGCAGGGAGAAGGAATAGCTCTTTTATTTAGCATCCCACTTGCTGAAGTAGGTACTGGTACAAGCTGGGTTGAAATGTTCTGAAATAAGAAACAAAGAACTGCGAAAGAGAACTTTTTCACCCCCTCTGTGAGTAGCTACAAGCTACATTTCTACTGGGTTATCAATTCCTGCATCTTCTGTGTGTGACCTTTGTATCAATAAAGGCCAAGATCAGTTCCTTTGGGATGAACTACTTGGCTTAATATATGACAAAGTGTAAAATCAAAACACAGAAGGAAAGGCTGAATTAAAAATACTCTTTTATTGCTATAAACCAGAGTGAAGTTGTGTATCTCTTCTCATGTTTGCCCTTTAGTTTCTGATGGTCTTTAGATTTATGGTGGAGTACTGAGTGAAAATGATAAATGGGGTACAGATATTGGAAAATGGAAATGTTGCTTGTCAGCCTGCATAATACGAGCAGCCACCCAGTCAGTGGAAGCGATTCCAGGTTTAAATGTACTTTCTATTATTCTGCCCCTACACCTTTTCTTTAGTGACTCTTTCTGAGATACAATCTTACCATGGGATACTTTCTATGTATTTATGCCTATCTCTGTTGATGAAAAAAATTGACTGCCTGGTAGTAAGGGCTGTTGTGTTTGATTTTGACTCACCATGAAAACGTGCTGTTTGACTTTTCATCAAGGAGAGTGACACCTTTCTTTTAATTCGACATTCTTAACAGAACGGCAAAAAGAGTTTAAAAGAGCCTTTTCATATTAAAAGTGTGTTCTAAAGTACATAAAGGGTCTCAGTTTTGTCTTGGCTAAATATGTGGCATTACTCTGTGGGAAATGTCCCTCAAATGCTTTATCCATTTGAAACCTATCCATCATCTTGTTCTCATCACTACAAGCAAACACACACACACTATTTTTCTCCTGATGGTAGATGGTATACATCAGAGAGAAGTTACTAAACTATTCTGTTTTTATTTTGGACTGCAACATTTTCTCTTCTTGTAATCTAACTACTGCAGAGATCAAGAGAGAGGTCTAACTGTCGCTCAGTTTATCAAGATTTCCAGACTATCTCATTATAAATCATATTTATTAACACCATCAGAATTGCATCCTACAAAATTCGGAAGCAGACAGTATTCCTTTCTGGATGAAGGAATGGCTTTCAATGATGCAATTGCTTTCTGCAGAGATCTTTCGCAGACGGGGTCTCCCTGAGAGGGATCCAATCTGCCTTTTACCCTTCACAGGAGACTGCGCTAACTACCAGACAATAAGCTCAGTTGTGAAAATTACTTCCCATTGCTCCCTGCAGATGTGTGCCTCTCTATAGGAAAGCACTGCAGATTAATTGGATCAAAACTTCGGAGCATGAAAGTAAGAATGGTTTTGTTGCAAAATAGCCAGACCATTAACACAGAGAGAAGCTCAGAGTTGTGGTTTTTTGCACTGAGGTGTGTTGTGCAATTCACCAGTAACTGGGTAAATGGATAATAATGTAAAATAAACTAAGAACTCCCTGGTGCAGAGATCAGCACTTACATCCCTCCAGTCCTAGGTTAACTCCCATGAAGCTCTGGAGTAATCGAAAGTAAATTTAGACAGGAAATTCTAATATAAATTATGTAAAAATGGAGTGCCCTGAGACGACAAGGATGGGCATGGCTTTGACTGAGGAAGCCTGGCCTCAAGTGTCCTTTCAGTTTGAGCCAGGATACAGCTGCAGTGGAGATCCACCACAGCCTTAATACACGTTGTCAGTGTCAGAAGAGGCGGTGGATTTTTCTCATCTGTCCTGGTGAAGCTGTTCCAATTTACACCAGTCCTTAATTGCTTCTGGGGCCAGAGAACAAACAAGAATATCCAACACGCTAAACTTCATAGATAGGGCGCTTAGACTGGGGGGAATGGAATAATAGCTTTTATTCACCCTGTATTCCAAGGGATCTGTCTATATACATGACAGAATGTCCCATAACATCTGTGGCTGAACATCCCATAGCATCTATCTTCAGAAAGCTGATCCTCAGTGCAGCTGTTTCTCACATCTCATGAAGGAAGAAGTCTGGTGCTAATCTCAGCCAACAAAGAAGGGTTGGATCAGTTATGTGGATTTCATACCATTTTACCTCAAACTTTCTGTGTATTCTAGATTCCAAAGGTCCTTAAACGTGAGGGTGTGAGTGAAAGAAAAGGGATTATAACAGGATTTTTATTCTGAAAAACAAAAATCCCCTTAAATCTCAATGACTGCTCAGTTACTTACATACATACTCCTGGAAACCTGCAATGTTTCATTTAAAAAATGCCATTTTCAAAATATGGACAATTCCAATGCATTTTCCTTCTTTTGTAGGAAAAGAGGGCATGCAGATGGAGGGAAATATGAAGAAAATTCCAGCACACTTCACCACTCAGTGTGCATATAATTCCATGTTGATGAAACCTCAAAACTGCAATTTTGGTAAGTAACCTACTTAGAGCCCTCCTCCTTCCCTCATCCCTGAAGTTAAACCATTACACAAACTTAAAGATAATGGTAGAAGATTATAATCAGGAATGCTAAACTAGACCTAAAAATAATGACATGACTTGCAATTAGTGCTTAACGAGTTCCTTCCATTTGCCTTTAGATTTTCTTTTGTGAGCTTCTCTACACAGAACTTGGCTTTTCTGGGACTGAGTTGACCAATGGCTCTTCAGATCCCGTAAGAGCAGCCCCAGCATTTAAGCTAATGGAGAATTTTCATTATCTCTCCCTTAAAATACCATGATGATGAGCACTGGGGAAATGACTATCAATCACTTGTCAGCAGCAGCAGCAGCAACATAATTTTTTTTTTTTCCAGGCATTTAACCATATGAGGACAAGAACACCAAAGTACAAACTTCACCTGGACAGACTGCTCATTCTTTTATATTGTTTCTCACACAAATGTCTTGGGTAGTCACTGCTCTCACAGAAGGATATTTACTTTGGAGACTCACTGGTGGTGGTTGTGCCCACGTGCAAGGTGGGTGAATGAGCAGTGTCAATGCTGGAGTGAGGATGGTGCCTGGGGAACAGGAGTCTTACCAGCAGGAGGGTGGCAATGGCTTGTGCTTTCCAGGGGAAGTCAGGAGGAGACCCGCTAAAGTGCATCCTCAGCAAGTTTGCTGATGATACAAAACTGGAAGGGGTGGCTGACACACCAGAAGGATGTGCTGCCATTCAGCGCGCCTGGGCAGGCTGGAGAGTTGGGCAGAGAGAAACATTATGAAATTCAACAAGGGCAAGTGTAGGGTGCTGCATCTGGTGAGCAATAACCCCATGTACCAGTACAGGTTAGGGTCTGACCTGCTGGAAAGCAGCTTTGTGGAAAGAGACCTGGGAGTACTGGTGGACAACAGGATGACCATAAGCCAACAATGTGCCCTTGTGGCCAAAAAGGCCAATGGCATCCTGGGGTGCATCAAGAAGTGTGTGGCCAGCAGGTCGAGGGAGGTTCTCCTTCCCCTCTGCTCTGCTCTGGTGCAGTTCTTCTTGAGTACTTCTTGAGTACTGTGTCCAGTTCTGGGCTCTCCAGTTCAAGAGAGACAGGGAGCTGCTGGGGAGGGTGCAGAGAAGGGCTACTATTAGGGGACTGGAACATCTCCCTTATGAGGAAAGGCTGAGGGTCTTGGGTTTATTTGGTCTGGAGAAGAGAAGACTGAGAGGGGATCCCATCGACACTTATAAATAAAATAAAAGGGTGGATGTCAGGAAGATGGGGCCAGTCTTTTTTCTGTGGTGCCCCATGAGGGGGCAAGAGGGAATGGAAATAAACTTGAGCTCAGGAAGTTCCATTTAAACATGAGGAGGAACTTCTTTACTTTGAGGGTGGCAGAGTACTGGAACAGGCTGTACAGAGAGGTGGTGGAGTCTTCATCTCTGGAGACATTCAAAACTTTCCCGGATGCCTTCCTGTGTAACCTGCTTTATGTGGCCCTGCTCTGGCAGGGGGGTTGGACTAGATGGTCTCCAGAGGTTCCCCCATTCTGTGATTCTGTGGTTCTGTGTAAATTGTTGTAGGACAGATTAATTGTTTGGGACACCATTGACCTAAGCAGAGGACTAAATGCCTTCTAAAGAAAAGGACAAAAAAAGACAATTCAGATATCAGAGGAATCCACTGATAAAGGTTGTTGTTAATGAGTTAACTCCTAGTAAATGCAAAAGAAGTATGAGCTGAGGGAAAAGCAAAGGTGTGAGAAAAATGACCATCTCTCTTACAACAGTTATCTCCATGACTTGCAGTTTGGAGGGCTGCACCCCTACAGCATCACCCAAATCCCTGGGTGGACTTCATCACACATGGCAGTGCAGTCTTCCCCCTTGCTCATGAGAATAGCTAAGTTCCTTATGATTTGTGAAGTACATCTGCAAATACCTCTGAACTGGTGATATTTTTCAGGATATTTTCCACCATGGAGCCATCAGAAACATTAATAAATAACATCTTTCTTTTGTGACTTGATTTTCATCAAACCTTGATAAACCTTCATAGAGAAGCTCTGGAGCCTCTAGTGTAAGAAGATCATGGACTTGTTGAAGCAGGTCCAGAGGAGGACCGCAAAGATGGTCAGAGGGCTGGAGCATCTCCTGTGAAGACAGGCTGAGAGAGTTGGAGTTGTTCAGGCTGAAGAAAAGAAAGCTCCAGGGAGACTTTATAGAAGCCTTCCAGTACTTAAAGGGGTCCTACAGGAAAGCTGGAGAGAGACTTTGTACAAGGGCATGTAGTCATAGCTCATTGTGTAGTGGCTTTAAACTGAAAGAGGGTAAATTTTTATTAGATGTAAGGAAGAAGTTCTTCACTGTGAGGGTTGTGAGGCACTGGAACAGGTTGCCCAGAGAGGCTGTGGATGTCTCGTCCGTGGAAGTGTTCAAGGCCAGGTTGGATGGGGCTTTAAGTAACCTGGTCTAGTAGAAGGTGTCCCTGCCTATGGCAGAGGGGTTGGACTAGATGATCTTTGACACCCCTTCCAACCCAAGCCATTCCATGAATCTAAGATGAGGTAGAGCTGTACTGAATACAACCACATGCTCTATCCAGCCTACATAATTAGTAGGAGCAGGGATTTCTGCAATGAGTTCACTGAGTTCATGAGAAGAAGGAAGCATGCCCACACTGTTCTCCTAAGGTATTTTTGACCACTTGGAGCACCAAGCTGAGATATTTCTTGAAAATGGCCTTTTGGTACAGAAGTCATTATTTCCTATAGGCAGGGTAGCGACTCTTTTTAGTAGAAGCCCTAACTGGTGTTTCTCAGGGATGCTCCTCTGCTCATGTTCCTTGGGGGCCTGAACAGCTCTAAGCATCTGAGTGGGATATTTCTGGGTGGGATGCAATACCTCTCGTGTTTCCTGAGCAGAAGTACTGTGACACAGTCAGAAAAAAAATACTGCTCTAGCAAAGCTACGAGGTCATCTGCTCCAGCCTCCTGCTCCAAAGCATGTCTAGCTGTGCCTAAGCCCTGCCTGGCTGCTAGACTTTCAACCTACCCTAAATATCTTCCCCTATGGAGACCTCAGAGTCTCCCTAGACAGCCTATTCCAGTGCTTAACTAGAGTTAGGCAGTTCTTAACTTGCTTTAGCAATGGGGTCTGCCCACTCTCCCATCTGCCCCAGGTATGGCAGAGCAGTCCTTGGTGCTGGCACCCAAATCCATGTCTTCAACCATAGCTCCCTGACCATCCGTGGCTTTGTGATACAGGAGTGTTAAGTCTTTTAAAATGACACTCAAAAAAGTCCTAAGCTTCCTCTCTGAACAAATGAGGAGTCCAAGGGGGTTGCTTAGCTGCCATGAGCTCTGGCACCTCATTCTAGCACCAATGACTAAGGAAGGAGTAAAGCAAAAATGTATAGGCATTATAAGGTAGTTGTGACCTGATGTGGACACGAGCTCACTGTGATTTCCAGCCCATGAACAGTTGCTCATGTAGGGTCAAGGCACACCAGCACTATTATTAGCTGTGCTGCTGCTGGTTCTGAGTTTGCATGGGAATGATCTATGGATCTAATGACAGACCCTCTTTCTCCCGTGGCCTGAGCTCACCTTGTTGCAGACCTGACTAATGCAAGGCTTGTTGGTTTCTGCAGGACATTATCGCTTTCTTTTTCTCAACTGTTTGTTGCCTTTAAACAAACCATTCACTTATCCTAAATTACCAGCAAATCCATTTAAACAAAGGCATCATAAATCACCCTTCGTGATATTTTATTAGTCAAAATATGATTAATTAGGTTTGAGTTCTTTTATTTCTGAGTAGTTTAAATAGTTATGAACTAAAATTTAAATAATTATAGCCTTCTTAGAATATTTTAAAGAAAGATCTATCAAGTATAAACTTGAATTTTCAATGCCTCATTTAGCATGCTGCAAAGAAGGAAAAGAAAGATATTAAAATATTTGGTACTGGGGGTTTAGAATTGAAAAAAGAGACCAAGAATTCTGATTACTAATTAAGTTCACATTTAACACAAATAAAACATGCAGGGTTGTAAGAAAGTTTGACAAAAAAAAGGCCTACAGAGATCTGTACTTTTTGTGCTATAATTATATTGGTATTTTTATATTATTATAGTTATTATCTTGCCAATACCCATGACAAAAAACCACTATTAAATCCTCTGAAGTTGATAGTGGTTGCATAGGTATGTCTATGTGTGTGTAAAAATGTGAAGAGTTGTAAAAATATTGAACCAGGTTCTGATTTCACATAGTCCCAAATCCTTCAACCACTTAACTGTAGCTACTGCAGCATGAATTTCACCTTGTGTCTGTGAGCAATTCAACAGAGATCAACTTGAGAAGAACCTCACGCAAGTCATGCATGTCTACTTATCCTTCAGCTTGCAGGACTTCCACTGAAGTAATCTGCCAAGGGCAGGCAGGCAAATTGCTGGTTGCAAATCCAAAACCTGATACAGATATTGAGTACTGTAGTATTGTAAGGATGTTGGCTTGGCTTAGAGCCCTCCACCCACCAACTGTGAGCAATGTGTCTCCTGAGAGATTCTTCAGCACTGCTCTTGGCTGCAGGAAATGAACAAGAGAGAAAGAGGCTGGCAGAGGAAAGTCTGATATTGCTCACCATTCCTTGTTTGCAAAAATGTGTGCAGCCATGAACAGGTGAAGCCTGGGGACTGCAGAAACAGCCCAGTCATAACCTAGCTGGTTCAACAGGGGTGCTCCAAGGTTACTTTGATTCAGCTGAGGTGAGAACTGACCCCAGCATACCTTATGTGCTACTACTCAACAGTCTCCACCATTCCTGTTATTGTTCATTTTTGTTAGTGCAGATGTGTTTTATTTACTGAAGAGGATAAAATGTATTCTGAGCCAAGGAATGTCACAGAATCACAGAATAGAAGGGGTTGGAAGGGGCATCTGAATATCATCTAGTCCTAACCTTCTGCTAAAGCAGGTTCACCTAGAGCAGGTTGCACATGAACATGTCCAGGCAGGTTTTGAAAGTCTCCAGAGAAGGAGACTCCACAACATCTCTGGGCAGCCTGTTCCAGTGTTTCAATCCCCTCACAGTAAAGAAGTTTTTCCTTATGTTTAGGTGGAAGTGCCTGTATTCTACTTTGTGCCCATTCCCCTTTGTCTTATCACTGGACACCACTGAAAAGAGACTGGTCCTATTCCCTTGATACCCAACTTTTAGATATTTATGAGCATTGATAGAATCCCCTCTCAGTCTTCTCTTCTCCAGGCTAAACAGACCGAGGTCTCTCAGCCTTTCCTTGTGAGAGAGTTGTTCCAATCTCCTAATCACCCTTGTAGCTCTCTGTTGGACTTTCTCAATTTTATCACTATTTTAAAGAATGGACTAACAGTAATTCTTAACAAACACACTTGAATTTTCCTAGAAAGGCCATTTTTCTATTCACATTTGGAGAGCAGTAATACAGGTCTTCTTGAGAAGATCGTCATGCTTTCACAAGGATGCAATGACATGAATTAAGGATGAGGAACACTTTAACTGCATTATTTGGCTAGCGTTGATCAATTATTCGAACCGAAGTTAAAGGTTAACTGGAGCCTGGAGATTAATTTGGAAACGGTCTATGTATTCTATTTTCAGACACATTTATGCATTCAAAGTGTGAATAAACATAGGCCAATCAAGAGGCAAACCGCGAGCTTGGGGAAGACAGCTCTTTATGATACTACAAAATTAGCATTACGCTTTCAGAATGAGGCTCCTTAGGCTGCCTGCAAACCTGATGGGACTTTGTTGAAGTTTGTGCATTCAGGTCAAGTCGGGTTTCATTTCCACAGTTTAAGGAGGGACTCCCCTTTGCAAACCTGCTCTGCCAATCTCTGACGAAGAAGCCATCCAAGCTCTGCTGGCCTTTCTGCACATCAGAAGAGCAGAGAAGGCCTGTAGTGAGGAGCTAAAGTTCAAGGAGAAGAAAAGCTGTACAATAGCTGTTGTTGCTTTAAAAATATAACTTCTTGGAAGCTGAGTCTCCATAAGTAATGGGAAAAATAAATGAGATTATCTTAACGAACAGTAATTTTTCTGTTCTTTCAGTAATGGGAGCTGTCCGTTACAGCCATCACTTACTTTTCTGCCTGTTCTGCAAACAAAAGGGAGAAAGTTTGGAAAGACCTAAGTAAGCAACGGGAGAAGCAGAGCCTACAGCAGGGCATTTGCCTAGTCTGCTTTTCACTAATGGCCCAGAAACAGCAGTTCAGACTATGTCTTGGAAATAATCCTTTTATGGGGTGTGGGAAAAGACAAATTTAAAAGTATCTCAGCACCTGCTTAACTATGGCTTCCTGCAAATCTTCTATTCTCCAGGCTGATGCCTTTCCCTGCCTGACTCTGGGGCTTAAAGTCTGGTGGGATGAGGAAGATGCTGAGTGAGGTGGTTGGGTAGGTTGGAGTGGCAGTGATGTGGTAGCCACATATGTGTTTGCCCAGGCTGTTTTTGCCAGCTCAGGGAATCGGGATTGCCTTTAGGAGAGCTTTGTGGCGATGCACTGGTCCTGGCGAGCATGGAGAGAGCAGTCTAGATGACAGCTGTGAGGTTATAGACACATGAAATTGGATTAGTTTCTAGATAAAAGCATCTAAATGCATCTCCACTGATACTAGGTGCCTGTATTTGTATGTATTAATTGTTCTAGAGTGAATTAGAGTGTGATTCAGTTCCCTAAACATAGGCAATCCGGGTAACTTAAGGTATCAGAGACATCCACATGAGGCTGATGGGTTCACCATATCATAGAATCATAGAGTCATAGAATGGCCTAGGTTGGAAGGGACCTTAGAGATCATTTAATCCAACCTCCCTGTCATGGGCAGGGACGCCTCTCAACTAGATCAGGCTACTCAAGGCTCTGTCCAACCTGGCCTTGAACACCTCCAGGGAGGGGGCAGCCACAACATCTCTGGGCAATTTATTCCAAAGTCTTGCCACCCTCGTACTGAAGAATTTCTTCCTAAGATCTAATCTAAATCTATTCTCCTTCAACTTAAACCCATTAGCCCTTGTCCTATCAGTGGGCGCTCTTGTAAAAAGTCCCTCCCCAGCCTTCCTGTAGGTTCCCTTCAGGTATTGGAAGGCAGCTATTAGGTGCCCCCGAAGTCTTCTCTTTTCAAGACTGAACAACCCCAGCTCCCGCAGCCTGTCCTCGTAGCAAAGGTGCTCCAGCCCTTGGATCATCTTTGTGGCCCTCTTCTGAACACGCTCCAACAGATCTATGTCTCTCTTCTGGTGGGGACACCAGAACTGGACGCAGTATTCGAGGTGGGGTCTCACAAGAGCAGAGTAAAGGGGGAGAATCACCTCTCTTGACCTGCTGGCCACGCTTCTCTTGATACATCCCAGGATGCGGTTGGCCTTCTGGGCTGCACCAGCGCACTGCCGGCTCATGTTGAGCTTCTCATCTATCAACACCCCCAAATCCTTCTCTTCAGGGCTACTCTCAACCCACTCTGTACCCAGTTTGTATTTGTGCCTAGGGTTGGCCCGACCCAGGTGAAGGACCTTGCATTTTGACTTGTTGAAGCTCATGCAGTTAGCACTGGCCCATTTCTCAAGCCTATCAAGGTCCCTCTGGATGGCATCTCTTCCCTCAAGTGAGTCCACGGCACCACAAAGTTTGGTATCGTCGGCAAACTTAGTGAGGGTGCACTCAACGCCGTCGTCCATGTCACTGACAAAGATGTTGAACAGCACTGGACCCAGAACAGAGCCCTGAGGAACACTGCTTGTCACTGGTCTCCATGTGGACTTCGAGCCATTGACCACGACTCTTTGAGTGCGACCATCCAGCCAGTTCTTTATCCACCGTGTGGTCCATCTGTCAAACCCATGTCTCTCCATTTTAGAGACAAGGATGTCATGTGGGACAGTGTCAAACGCCTTGCACAAGTCCAGGAAAATTACATCGGCTGCTACTCCCACATCAACCAGTGCTGTAGCTTTGTCCTTACAGCAAAGGGTATTGAAGGAAGAACTTTCACTCCAAATGAACAGGTCTTGTCTGATTGTCAGGGAAGGCCTTGCAACAGGTCTATCCCTCCTGCTGCTATTATTATAGGCATGTAGAAATGTATGAGCCCAGCATTCCCACCGCCTTGGTCAGGCCACTGGCAGTCTCCCTCCTCTACTAAACTACCTTTTTCATGAAATCCTCATGCTCTTTCCACTTCCTATTTTTCTAAAATTGGCCATTGGGTTTAGAGGTCATCAAGGAGACCTATGGAGGTTCACTCCCTGGTGCAGACAGTGCAATAGCATATGCCGCACCTTCCTTGAAAATCAGGCTAACAAAATGCTATTGCGGTAACAAGCAAAGCTGTCAGTTTTCCAGAAGGAAGATTCTAGTTTAAGACTTTTTCTTCCTTAGTGCTTAAATGACCAATTTCACTAGCATGGTCTGTTTCCCAAGGCGTGAGAAGTCTGGGCAGCAAATTGTTCCAAATGTGTTTGCTACGGACTGCTACCTGCCTGCTATTAAGATTTACTCAGAAGGTGAGGCCAGCTCTCACATCATCTCTGCTCACTCATCCATCTGTTCCAAATGCAGCTCTGGGCAGGAACACTTGAGATGTTGGGGCTTTTGGTCTTGGGAAACCCAGAACAAATTCTCTTTGCCCAGGCAACGAGCTTGGAAACAATGTTCCTGTTTTGCAGTAGCAAACAGCAAATCAGAGTGTAAGACATTTTTCAGTCATATATGACTAGCAGTTAGCAGGTATCTCCACTTTGAAATCTGCAGGATCTGCCTTCTAGTCTGATTTCATTAATCATCTGGAAGAGCCAGTGCCTGCCTGTCCATGTGGGAAGGAACCTTCTGTCGCACTGCCACTATGGTCTGTGCTTTCTTCACTCCTCTCCCTAAGCACCTCCTGCCCCTAGACTTGCTTTACAAAATGTTTTTGCAGGCTGGATTAGCTTCAGAACAGTTTCCTAACTGGAAACAGAACTCATGCCAGACACAGCCCTGTGGCATCATTTGAGGCTTCTCCTCTAGAAGAGGAAACATGTGCCCCTTGTCTTCCATGTTTTGCTGGTGTGTCGTCACAAAAGTCAGGCACCAGGTGTTCAGGCACTTAAAACACTCAGAGTCCAGAGAAAGATGCCATTCTGGAGGCTTCTCCGTGACCATGGGCTCCATAAATGCAAAATTTGACCAAGAGGTGAATGCTGGGGCTCAGATGCCTGGTGCAATGCTGACACTCACAAAACACATTTTTTCCCCTGAAGGCTTCCTTGAGAGATCTTTGCCAAAGCCATCAGCAGCAGAAGCATGTTGGCATAGCTTTGTTTCGCTGACATTGTTACTACTTTGGTGGCAGGAGGGCTTTCCACCTTTCCTGCAGGCCTTGGCAGGCAGACCCCTCCTTCCTCTTCCTCGCCAGCCCCTCACCCCCTGCTGGGGTGCCAGCAGGAGCAACAGGACGATTGACAGGAGGGGAGGAACAGGAGTATTTTGGGCAGGCAGCAGACGGAGTCTCACTGCAAGAGGAGTCTGAGGTGGGAAGAAAGGGTAGGTGTCAGCAGGACAGAAAATGAGCACAGAGGAGCCTGTGGGGATATGACTGTCAAGAGAACTGAACAAGAGGAGTGAAGAGCGAACAGCTGGAAGGGAAAACCGTGGTGGAGAGACCATTTCATTGGTTTTTGCCGGAGGAGGCAAAATTCTCCCAGTACAGGGTGAAAGTGGAACAAGTGTAATGAGGAGCAGCTCACGTGCAGTGGCCAGGGGGACTGACCCAGCCTGCGGCAGGGCAGGGACCACCTGCCAGCTGGCCCCAGTTTGGTCTCGTACTCTGTCAAAGGGTATTTTAAATGTTTGGAACAAGGCAGTGAATCGTTAAAGGTTACTTGGGGGCTTTTCTCACTCAGTTGTATGTACTGCACAGGGAAGAGCTCTGCCTTCACCTGCCGTACCCTTTCTCCAAAGCATGGCATCAGCCTAACGTGTGGTTGTGAGCTGCAGGATGTCTCCTTCAATATTGGTACATTTGCCCTTCCTAGGTCATTGCCAATATAGTTTGCTCATTACTGATGGAGATTGGTTGGCTATTTTTTCAGTCATTCTGTGACAAAAAACAGACACAGGTGAAAGCTGCTGTGCAAAAAGCAGCCAAGCACAAAGCAGGAAAAAAATCGCATCTTTTCGCCGTGGCAGGGAGTTTCACTGTGATTCATCATGCTGCTGCTGGGCTCACAGCTCTCTGCTTTTTTTTTTTAACTGCTGCAGGCAAAACCCAGATCAATCTGTTTTAGGTGTTTGTTTCATTGTCAGTATTCTGTGCTGTCAGTCACAAAAGCAGGGGACACTCACCCAGAGACAAACAGATGATGGCAATTTATGGTGTGCCAGATGGGGGTGTGTGATTCAATACTGAGTGGAACTGCTAACTAGAAGGGCCATCAAACAACACTGTATCTACATTTTCCATATTATTACAATCTGTCATATCTCTGCCAGCCACAGATATCCACAAGCACGACATCACTTGCATTTTAGAGCACTGCTCTGCCCAAAGAGCATTTTACACCTGAACATTCCTTGGAGACTAGCACATGTGTTATCTGCCTGACTGAAGCATGGGGGAAAACCCAGCAGGGTTTTGGCACATGTAAACAATACCCCTTGTTTTCTCCAGGAAATCACAGCTGACTAAGACAACTTGAATTTCTGTCTTTTTTTTGCATAAATTCATGAAATTATCCTTCATCTTTAAAATACTTACAAACTTTGGGAAATATTTTTTATACCATAATCTTACAGTGTAACAGTCAACCTGACTTCCTTCTAATATAGATATAAAGGGCTGGATTTGCTCGTCACACTGTTGTCGTACAAGAGCAAGCCCACTGTAACAGAGAGATTGCCCCCAGCTGACACGCGTGGAAAGCTGAGACATCTATGCCCAAGGGGTTGTAGTCAATGGGCTGCCATCATCTGAATCCTGCAAAAGATGGATCCCTTTGGTATCACAGAATCACAGAATGTTAGGGGTTGGAAGGGACCTTGAAAGATCACCAGGTCCAACCCCTCTGCCAGAGCAGGATCACCTAGACTAGGTCACACAGGAACACATCCAGGTGTGTCTTGAATGTCTCAGAGAAGGAGACTCCACAACCTTCCTGGGCAGCTTGTTCCAGTGCTCTGGCACCCTCACCGTGAAAAAGTTTTTCTTACATTTACGTGGAACCTCCTATGCTCCAGCTTGCTCCCATCACCCCTTGTCCTATCATTGGACATCACAGAGAAGAGCCTGGCTCCATCCTCCTGACNCTGTCCACCAGAACCCCCAGGTCACTTTCCCCTACGCTGCTTTCCAACAGGTCAGTCCCCAACCTGTAGTGGTACTTGATGTTGTTCCTCCCCAGATGTAAGACTCTACATTTTGTTATGCTGCTGTCGCGGTTGGGCGCAGAGGTCCGTACTGCCTCTCAAATGGGGAAGGGGATCGAGGGCAAAATGAGATACCTTCCCACCAAGCTTGTAGGCAATTACTGAGACCGACGAGTATTCAACGAATTTATTACCAAATATATTCGCATAAAACCGTATCTACTCTATGGAAATATTACGATACGCCATGCCCACCCACTCACTCCCCTTCCCTGAGGAGAACTGGAAAAACCACCAAGGGGATAGGGCAAATAAGAACCTAATTGCGTCAAAATATGACCTGTATGTGGATGGTGTGGTGCGGATGCGTGTGTGTGGGTGTGTATGTCATTGTCTACCCTTTCGGCGTTCGGTGATGGTCCCTGAGGAGTCATGGTGACCTCAATGATTCTGGCGGCAGCGGCAATGATGGGGTTTGGCTTGTCTCGGTTCTAGTGACGCGGGGCAGCAGCAGCAGCTTAGCTTGGCAGCGCTCTCACGTGAGGGCAGGCGGTGGCATGTGTGGGCAGGCAGCAGCACATGCCCGGTGGGCGCCCGGCACTCGTGGACTTGGCAGGAGTGGTCCCACTAAGCGCCTGGCACCGCGCGCACGAGGGAGACACCGTGCATGACCGCGGCGATAGGGACGGGGCGTGGTGGTGGTGACTCTCCGAAGGCAGCAGCCACAGCGATGTGTTTTTCAGCGTGACGTGGGAGGAAAAGGAATGTTTTGTTTTTCCCTCAAGTTTTTATATTTCCGCGTCCCCACGACTTCCGACTTCTGGCTTCTGGCGGCAGCCACCGCAAGCACTCATGGGAGTCATAGTTCTCTAGCTAACTTGGAAAGACATTTCAACAATATGTGGGTCGATCTCCCACAGCCCCAAAACTAAAGGCGTGACCTCCCTGGTAGGGCCAAGTTCTCAAGTTCTTCCACCATTATTTCTGCATGATTATGACCTTCAGTGCCCTCACTGGGTCTTACTCCAGCAGCTCTCCAGCTGGGAATATGACAGGAACATGAGGTGGGTCTGACACAATGAAGGAAGCAAGTCTGGCCTTAGCATGTATTTGAGTTGTAGCTGGGGTTTCCATCAAGCAGGAGATACTTTCAGATCTGTCAATACGAATATTGTGCCACTTGCCATGACTGTCCATGAAGGTACTTGCACTGTGTCCTATGATGCTGGAGTGGCAATATGACCAAACCCTGACTACCTTTCTATCTTTCTTATGGCAGTAGTCCCTTTGAACAATGGTCATTATAATTTATTAGTTACATGAATAAGGTTTGAAATTTAGGTTTGCTGATTTGGTTTTAATCAGCCTACAATACTCACAGCTCTGTCTGAAGCTCTGAGATTCATCTTGTAACCTTAAATGGAAAGGCATGATACACAGATGCAAAATATTTATTCATTCTAATTCCTTTTTCATACACACTACAAAGCCTCAGATTTTAAACCTATTACTGGATTGTAGGAGAAGAAAAGAAAACCTGTGGCTCCCTCCCTGTCCCCTCACCTCTTTGTTCTTTGTGGCTCTTCAATTATATCACAAAATCACCCCATTGCTCAGCCTTGATTCTCACAGCACTCCGGTGATGAGATTCCTTTTGCAAACATGCTTATCTCTGGCATTGCTTTGTCTTCCTCAACTCTGTTTATATACATGGAGTCTGATCCTGAAGACCATTCAAATCCATGGGAATCTTTGCTTTGGATAAATTTCTCATCAAGCTTATATCTGAGGTGGCCCAAAATACAATGACTTTAGAGCAGAAAAGACTTTGTGTCATGTGCTTATGTCATTATATGTGTGATGATACAACAAAGTACCAAGGCAATAAAGCCTTGGTTTGGAACTGTACCTGGCACAATGACAGGAGTAGCAATAGATACATTAAAAGAAGGTTATAAAAAAAACACCAAACAAAACCCAACAGAAAAATATTATTTCCTCCTTCCAATTCCCTTGAAGATCTGTGGAAATAAAAGCATTGCTGTCAATCAGTGGCTATAATTTTGTTTCTTATTCTTCCCTGCCCCTGGTTTGGAAAGGAGGACTCTTCTTTCTTCCTGAGGAATAGCCCTTCCATTTCATGGGATTCTTGTTCTCTTTTTCTCCTTCTCCTGCCACCCATCTCCATTGGTTTAATCTTGCACCATTTGTCATGCAACCAAATAATTCTGTAGTCAGATTCCGCCCTCTTGCTCACAAACCCTGCCTTCCCTTTGCTCACACTGACACGAAGGCTGTTGCAGAACCAAGACTTGCTTCTTCAGCCATTTCTCTCTTTCTCTGTGTCTCCACAAGGGCTCCTTTGTGTGAAGGGAAATATCTGGCAGGAAGGTTAACGTGAGCCAAGGATAAGGGCTGTTCCCTGACACAGCACCTTGGCTCGGCTGCTGGCATCTACCTGTGCTGAACAAAGGGAAAGGAGCACCCTTTTTCCTCTTCCTTTGCCTGCTGGTTCTTTGCTTGTATCCTTACCTGATATTACCTGACACACCCTGCATGACTAGGACAGAAGAGTAAATGGTTCTTCTCAGCTTAGCGGAAAACCTAGCAAAGAGCATCTTCTCTTCAGAGAGCTCCGTGGAGCTGCCTAGAAGAAAGGACACTGAGGAATGACCTGGTTTGTTAGGTTGTGTTGGCAGTTACAGGGCTGGAGGCTTTCCCAGACTCAGCTGGCTGTCCTCAGCATTCCCAGTGCATGCACTGTGGTAGGAATCTGGCCAAGCACAGACCCTGATGACTGTCTGTCCTCCAGCCCACCTGCCCTGGGTAGCTGTGAGGGGCAGCAGCAGCAATGCGATGTGGAAGTCTCAAACTCCTTGAGAGCTCCTTTCCGCCACAGGAAGGAGCTTGCGCTGTTCCCTTTTAAAGCACACAAAATCAGCAGAAGGGAGAAGAAAAGCTTCTCGTGGTAGCCGGTTGTGGCACCCTGACCTTTCCAAAACAAGCTATGTGGACCTCGGACCGGCGAGGCTGAATGGTGACGGTGATATTTTGCTTCAGAGATGCTGCTTCCCCCGTTTGCTATCTAATGACAAAGCAGCCTCAGATCAGTTACTGATCTGCTTTAAATGACGTGCAGTACTGTCATTACCAAGTGTCAAAATTTGGACAAAACCTTTTTTCCCCAGTAGCTGCTAGAACTAGGAAACAGTGGGGCTGCTGCTTTTTGAGTACCTGACACTTCAGTAACAACTGTGGCTGAGCATTGGAGCACCTCAGCAGTCTTCCCTTTCATACTGTTTATCAGTCTCTGTATTTGAATGTCACTGTTAAATGGCAACATCAACAACGTTCAAAATATTTTTCAATATTTGGTATTCTTACAAGATGTCATTGTTTTCACTTACTTAGAGATTTTAAATAGGATTGTGCCTCAAGTCTTATGCTCTCTCAATATCGACCACAATAATTCTGTGCATTTGTAGTGCTTAATATTAAACTCATTACAGATGAATTATGGAGGCTTGGGTAGTTATATTTGCATTGATCTATAACATCTTCTCAGGCATTATACATATTTTTCAGCTTCTACCTTAGTATCTGGCTGCGGTAAAAATAGCTTTGTATTACCTTATAAACATATGAAATAAAATCTCTTTGGTAAAGGGGACCAAAATCAAGTCTATGAGCTGCAACAAGAATCCACAGAGGAGCTCTCACTGTGTTCGTGAGGGATGCACGTAAAGATGAAAAGAAGGATCTTCTCTTTGCATGGTGGTTGGGGTAAGATCATCTCATCTAATTAATGCTATCCATGGTATAAACATTTACAGTGAAACAAGTTCCCTTGGTTTCTTTCAGAGTCGATGCAGAGAAGCAGGTATTTTCAAGAAGTGATTCACTTGACCTATTTGTAGCCATCTATTTTAGGATGAAATGATCCCCCCTCCCTCCCCAAAAAGTGCCTATTTCTGTTCATTGGCTGTAAAGACCGGTGGAGGTACAAGCTAAAAGGCAAATGCCCACATTGCAGGTTTTTGATTTGGGCCAAATGAACCGGTGGAAGTTTAGATTTTATCTTCAGTTATTATTGGCTCAGACCCTCACATGACAGTGATGGGTGGTTTTGGGGCAGAGTGCTCACGCTGAGGACTGCTCTGTTTCTGCCCATTTGATCTCTGCCTTTCCTATCTTCATTTCCTGTTTCTCCTTTCTCTTTCTATGTTTCTTCCTTTTCTCTGCAGTAATTTTCAGTCCTTTCTTATTTTATTTTATTTTATGAAATTGTTTTAAATAAAATAACTAATATGAGCCCTTAAAATATTATTAAGACTTCGAAGGTAGTATGCTAGTAGGAGCAAGGGGAAGCAGGGGTGTTCAAAACTCTCGGAACTCAGGTGTTGGTCAGGTTTCAAGGTTATCTTCACAGCCAGGAGGAACTGGAATATACATTGTAAAATAAAAGCTAAAAACTGTTCAGAACCTGACTGACTCCTTTACATTGCACTAAATGTGCTGTATTCAGACAAATATATTCCAAGGAAGTGCTGCCCGTGTGTTTGCTTGATAACACCAGTATTCTCAATTGTAGAACATCACATTTTACTCTTATGCTTTTACAATTGCCATAGTTTGGGTACATTTCTTCATTTCACTTTTGTTATCTGACTGCTGAGGTTACAGCCTGGCCTTGCTGAAACCCCTAAGAGCTGACTCTGGACCTCGAGTTTAGCTGCTATCTGCTTAGAGAAGACATGCTTTTAAACTCTATGGGTGTGGGCCACACCACGCCTTGTGCTGTCCTTTTCCTCTCTGCCAAGGACTCCTCTCTGTGTGCTTAGTAAGAGAGAGCAGAGGACACAGCAGAGGAAAGAGGATATAGCGGGAAGGTATTTCATAGGATAACCAGGGTGTGCCACAGCGGTGGCTCCTCCAGCCAGTGCAGGGACATTTCGCTAATGTAACTTGTCATACCTTTCTTTTCTCAGAAGGAAAGGTGAGGTCTGAAAAGGAGCTCTCCTTTTCTGTCGAAATTAGTAATGGTATCACTATAGCATCCTACACAGACGTGGAGGCCACGGGTCTCCCAGTGGTGGGCAGCACTCCTGGGAGTGGTGTACAATGTACAGTGCATGGAATTCATCTGATAGCCATAAAGGTGCAGAAAAGCTGCCGAGCAGGGACAGGCAGGAACCCTGATGTTTTCCCTGCCTTCCCCAGAGCCAAAGGGATATCCTCTTTTTCTCTCTGCTGCACGGAACCTGGCAATGTGAACCAGCCAGCAGAACATCCAGGGGCTGCAGTGCCTGTAAGGGTGCTGGGTGGGCAGATGAAAGATGCTGGGGCAGGCATGGGTGGGCTGCATCCCAGGAGCCCCATGAGAGCAGGAACAGCCTGACCTCTCCAGCTGAGAGCTGGCTCCAAACTGTATCCTCCGTGGTGAGTTGTGATGCTGAGGAGAGCGGTGCTGCTCCCTGACATTTTGGGAGTGGAATCTCTTCTCTCCACCAACTCTACGGACTTCTCCAGAGTTGAAGAGGAATATTGCTGTCTCTTTTTTCTTGCAAGCATAGTGGCTTGTCGCTCTCCTCATTTCCACCAAGATTATGCAAAACCTCCATAGCGTTAAGGTGTTTATTACCTCACCTTTCATGTTTATGGTTTAGCTGTTCCCAGCAGAGCCTGATTTTCCTTCTGTTAGTCATCTTCATTTTCCTACCCAGAAAAAAAAGCACTCAAACCTCATAAATTCTAGGCCTCTAAAATAATAAAGTTCTATTATTAGTGCTGTCTTCAATGTGAGTCTTATGCATGCATTGTGCACACTGCTCTCTCATCAACAGTAAAAGAACCCAAAAGATTTCAGAATAAGAAATGAAGAACACAAATCTTGTGGCCCTTTCTAAGTCAAATTTCCTTTTTAAGTGAAAGAAAATTAAGGAAGAGTGTAAGAGTTGCAATGTTGATCGAAGTTTACTGTGACCCAGTTCTTTCACAGAATTTGCTGGCAAAGGTAAGTTTTATACTCTTAAATTTCTTAGTGTGGAATTATAAACAGCTACTCAGCTTCTGATCAGGCCCATAAAGGATGATGGCTTGTTTACAGGAAGTAGAGTTTTCCTTGGAGTGGCTTCTCATTTCATGTGAAGTCAGAATCTGGCATCTTCCAATAAAACCTGAAGAAGGTATGAGAAGTTAACTTGAGATAGCCCTGCTTTAATTAGAGGGCTTTCTCCTTTGGTAAGTTATATATCTTATATATGAATCCTTTACCTATCCCTTTCTAATTTTCCCCTTGTAACTGCAAATCTGTCTCTCTGCCAGTCTTTAACACCCATATTTCTGTTCCTCCAAAGCTGAAACTTCAGCCACTATAGAGACTCCTCACAAGACCTTTCATACTATTTAAAACCCAATTACCCTAAAAATTCTTCTCTTCTCATGTCTCAAGTGTTCAGATCATGATGAAATTGCTTTGCTTGATAATAACAGGTACCCTTGCCTTACTAATAGAAGAATAAGAGCTTTTGCTTTTGTTATATATGTCTATACACTTATATGAACCTTCTTGAATCAAAATTTTACTGTTTTCAATATTTAATGAGCTATATATTGACTTCCTCTTTTTTTTTATTAATAAGGGTGAGCAGAACAGGACAGGAAAGGATAAGAAAGAAGAGGGAATTCTGACAAGGAGGAAGATATTCCAGATAGCAGCATAGTACTTTTGTTAATTATTTCCCTGATTTCCTTAAAACGTTGTTTATTTAGGAACTTATTTGACAATAAGATCAGTGGTTTTTATTCATGTGCCTAGAACTTGCCTTAGTGTAATTTTACATTTTTCTCTTTCATTTTCGAATCCTGTCTACATTAAACCATTTTAATGCTTTTATGGTAAGCAAATTTCTGCTACGAGATGAACTGCATAGGTTAACACTGCAATGCCATGAGTTTTTTCCCACTTTTCACTTGCAATGCATTAAAAGTGCTTCTCAGAATCTGGGGAATTGTTCAGCATTTGAGGTAGTACGGATGTTTTCAATGTTAACCTGCTTCCTTCTGCTGCAATACATTTGCATTCCATTGCATTTGTATCCAACCAACAAATACATTTATTTTTAACATTTTTGACACCCTGTTCATGTTGGGTCACGTAAAGCATTAAACTATTGTCAGTGGACGGAAAATAGGACACTATCTGAAGACAAATCACGTGCATGAAGAAAAAACAGTGTGGTCAATTTGAGATGATACAGCAGTTATGCACTTCACTTCATGGTAAAACTTGAGCATGATATTTTACAGAAGCTTCATATCATGCACAGATCAGTAGTAAAAAAAGTTAAAATGAACTATATTAGCACTTTCACCTTTTTGGAGTCGAATTCTCATTGCTTTACAGAAGGTATTTTTAACTTCTGTGCTTTAGCTTTAGCTGAATCTTGTTATTGAAGAACAAACTGGAAAACTGATATGATAGGAAACTTTACTAGTGGGTAATCTGAACGGTAGTGTTCACTCCCTGTGCAAACCAGGCCCTTGGCTGCAACACTGCAGTGAGAGCAAAGATCTACCTTACCTTTTTAGGAGAAATAGTCAATAAATCTGGTTTACCTATCCGCTTTAATTGCAAAGTGTTAAATACCATTCTCTTCAGACTCAGTTTCATTGTTTCAGGCTTTTAATGGTACTTTTCTGTAAAAATACTTTGCACATCTATTTGACACTGGTTTTAAAAAACATTATTCCTTTATCAGCAAGTGTTTTGGGTACCTAGAATTTATTTTTGCATTGCTACAAGCAGTGAAATTCCTATTATAGCAGTATGTGCCTTGCCTGTGGATTTTTTTTTTCTTGTAAAAGGTTTTGAGACTGATTCACCCAGGGCCTGATTCAGAGAACTCCTGAGGATTTCCTGCAAGGTGCTGAGCACCCCAGCTGGTATCAATAGGGATGAAAGCTGCTGGATTTGTCCCACGGTGCCTTTAAATCCACCATGAAATCATGGCTGTTTGTTCAAGCTTATTCACATTACAGATATTTGCTCTGTAATTGCTTGCAAATCGCCTTGAGAAGTTTGGAATGAAACGTGCTACAAAAGTGAAATATTGATGTTATGGCAAACGCATTGCAACCCCACCTCACCCCTGATGTGTGATTCCCTCACAGTAACCTGCCTTTGTCAGGCATTTCTGCATAATATATGTTGACATAAAAGAGGACTTGAGAATGAATTAGGAGTTTTTCATAGAGAAAAGGATAGGACCTTTTCCCTCTATTTTTCTTGTTTTGGTTTGTTTGTCTCCTTCCCCTCCCCCCGCCAACAGAACATTTTAGACAGGGTCCAACTCAAAGTCTGAAGCTGAAATTACATATATATATATTTGTTTCTAGTTGTGTTACCATTATAAACCACATTTATTTAAACACTCTCAGTGCACAGCTTTCCCATTAGTATTCACACAACTCTGTGCATAAAAATATTCCTCTGGGAATCAATGATCTGTTTTGCAAAGAACACAAGAAACCTTGGAATATGAAATTGTGGTATCCTGATGCTAAGTAACATAAGCTAGAGTGATGGAGCTCTGAGTTGCACAAGTGCACGTATTTGAAACAAAGTGACAGGAACTAAATGACAAGAAAATAATTTACCTTGGTATTTACCCATAGCCTTGTGCTAAGAAGCCAAGTGAAAGTGAAGAATGAGTTAAAAAGAGCAATTAAGTTTTCAAGGACCCAAGATGCACGAGAAGAATGGAAGGAACAGAAAAGTGGATTCTGAACTCATGCTAAAACGTAAGACACCATATCTTGCATCTCTTGTAAAAGTTTCTTTAGAATATTAGGGTTCTTTCTAAACAAGTAGCCACAACATCAGCAAGTTGGGTAGCTGAACATTTGCAAAGGTTCCTGAACACTACTAAGGACTTAAAACTTCTATGCACCTAAGCAGAGACAGCCTGAAGTTCAAATGAAGTTCACGACAGCATTGTAAGGAGCTGTGCACATTACATTTTCCTGATTGCAGAAACTGCTTTTGCGACAGGATCATTTGCCATCTCTGGGTGAAATAGAGAAGACTTTATTACAATAGATTCTCCCTAGAAGCTCAATAGGATCTTTCATTTGGACAACATTTTGGCTGATCCCGTGTTCAGCAAATAATATCCTGTGGGTAGATACTGTACAAATTTTTTTTTAATTTGCTCAGGAATAATCTTAATAGCTTCTTATTACCTACATCTATAGGTATGCGCTGTTTCTGTCCCATTGCTGAAACTATATATAAGTAAAACCTTATATATATATGTAATTCCTTTTTGTGCTTCACAATAGTAAGTCATTGCAGACAACTTGTTAATCGGCTCATCCATTGTAGAGTGCAAAGAAGCTTCCAAGAGAAAGAGTTCTCACTTAGTATATAACATGAAGTCTCGCTTTTAAACAAGTCTGGGGAAAATATTGTGGGATTTCCTGTCATTAAGATACAAGAGGAAAAAGTAACCTAATCAGACAAGATACCAGTGTGAGTTAATCTTAGGCCAGTTGGTAAGAGTACATTAATGTCAGTGATTTACATTTTGAAATTTTTTAATTGGAAAGTATCTGGTAGAAGGTGTCAATCTGTGAAAAGATTAACTGTAATAAAAGCATAACTTTTGTGGAAAGGACCAGCTTGCTCAGACAACACTGAAAAAGATGCAGCGCAACACTACGTACCATGTACACTGGCTTGGCCTCCTTTTGTAGAATCTGCTGTCAAGCTCCTAGCCAGGTCCTGGATGAGCTGGTCAAGAAAACCCTTCTTATAGAAGCTGCGCTGCAGGCTGGTTATCTCTCAGACGTTTTGCAGCGCTGCTTGCCTTGGCAAACTACTACTCCATCAGGTCAGACTCAAACCTGGTAAAACTTGATTACTTCATCACTACCTTAATTTTCTCAGGACCTACCTGCTAACTCCTTGCCTTTGCATTCAGAGCAGCATCAATGCTCTCCTGGCTTATCCCCATCCAGTGAACACCGCAGCACTGCCTGGAAAATATTATGTGCTGTGCGGGAGACCGCCAAGGGGAATTCCTACAAGCATGCCAGAGCACTGGGACATGAGGGACGCCTTGCCTCATGGACACCAGCTCTGCTTTCTCTCAGGAGATGAAGCAGTCCTAGCAGCTATTTGAAAAAATGTGGGGGTCCTGGTTGAATTCAGCCTCTGCCTAGGACACAAGAAACTCTTGAAGTCCTTGCCATCTTGGATTGTCATGGCATATGAAGAATGCAGGAAGTTTCTCCAGAAGTCTCTAAAAATGTTTGTTTGAACACCCACTGTGATACAGAGGATGTTTGAAAGCAAATTTGTTTAAATCTCATACATAGCTATCATCGTATTTTCTCTGGATTAGCATGACTGATGATATTGATAGCCTTAACAAAAACCGTTTATAGCATGAAGTCTGTCTGGGATAAATAGTTTGCGAGAGTGACAACAAAGTGACTTCTCCAGAGTTATTCTTAAATAGGGGCTTCACTAAGCTGCAGGGAGTGCTGGAGCAAGGTAGCTCTAGACCAGCATCTAGATGCCTATCAGCATCTTCTTATTTTGGTGCTTCAGGTAAATCTTGATGGGGTTCACAGGTAACTCTGAGGCAGAACTCATAGGGTCTCTGTAACCTGTTAAATACTCAGGACACAGAAGAACCTCACCTGGCATTGAATTCTGTAAATCTGTCTCTTTGTGCAAGCCAAATGGAAACGAGGTTTTCTGTGCTGGGCTACATTTTTTTCTTTTTACAATCTATAAATGTTTAAGTCTGAGTGTTTAACCAGCTGTGTTTTCCTTCTAGAGAATTAGTTGAAGCTGTATGCCATCAGAAGTACTCCCCGAGATTTGCAGTCTCAGTTTGACCTAATCCTCTGAGCCAAAGTACTGTTAGTGGGGACAGGGGCATTCTTACTTTTGTCACAGCAGCTTCCTCCACTATATTTTTTGGTGAAATAGTGTTGATGTCAATGGCAAGATATCTCCTTCCACAGCCTTGACATCTTGTTTTAATCCTTCTTTGGCAAGCTGGTACAGTAAAATAGCAGAAATTGTGAATGGATCTGATGCTGGCCACATGTTTTAAACCAATTGATTCTGAATAAAACTGTCTTGAAGTTAGATTAGGCAACAAGAAACTCCTGATTCCGCTATTGATCTGCTAAGTAGTGAAAGACTCACGACATCAGTCACCAGTGCTTTGCTTTTCTCACCCATGAGAAGAACAAAACTCTTAACAGTGTGCTGAGTCACAGTTTAAAGACATTTTACAAGTATTGAGACCCAGATTCTGCTGCCTTCATTATGTAATATTTCATCCCACAGTGCAAAATAGATTTGTTACTTCTTCAGCGATACACTGTGCAGCATGATGAACTCAAACATAACCTGATTACTAGAACATCAACTTTGGCCAATGCGAATCTGCCGTATCTTGCACACAAGCTTTATTTCTGAGCGGTTGAAACATAAAATGGATCTGTTCTTCAAGCCCATCGTAATTCAACAGATCATTAATGACAAATGGCAGAATGCCCCAGCCATCCTTCCAGGCAATACTCCAGATGGAAGTCATTGGATAAAGAACAGGAAGGCTTGGCAGAATGTGAAAAAAGAATAAATTTGCTACACATCACTCATTTTGCCTGACTGCAATAAAGTAATTGTAATAGAATGTTGTCACAGGATAATGGTCTCCTGCTGCTTCAGCAATGCTTTGCAAAACAGATGTTTACTTTCTCTGTGGGAGACATTGATCCCAGGACAACAATCTTTTCTATTAAAGGAAAATTAAGTACTTATAGGTTCAGCTGTACTATAAAAAGATCATTACAAAAAGCCATGTAATGTAATAGGTGAAATGATGTGAAATATATATGTGATGTATGTGATACATGCCTCTAACCCCTAAGTGGGATTAAGCCACAGAGTTTCTTCTGGCAGCTCGGTGACTAACATTTTCTCAGCAAAGGCAGACAGGACAATGCAACGCACCATGATGAAGTTGTTTTTGTTATTTTAATCTTCCAAGGCTCTCTGAACTGCAGAAAAACAGCATTTGTAAATAAAAACGATGACATCAAAACTCCAGCATACAAAGTCTGATGAGAAATGTTTAGTTAATAACAAACAAATAAAAAACATTAATAAATAACAGTAATCGTAATTAATGGAAATTAAAGACCATGCATTTTCTGTCAGGGCTGAACTCAGTACCGTGAGTTTTGCTTACTAGAACCAAGACAATAATTTGAAAACAAATAAAAATTTATTAAACATTTGTGGATTTCAAAATAATGTTCTTAGAAGAGCAATTATACAGTAGAAATTGTACAGGAATTTAAAATATTCATATTTTCATCTGAACCGCCTGTGATACACGTGGGACACACATTGCATTCTTTTGCAGTATGATAGAAAAGTTACATAGGCACTGTTTTGGTGAACCTTATACATTTTACAGATGCTTCAGCTATTCACCCAATAATGTGCCAACTGCAAATTCGGGCTGATGAGACACGTATAAAAGAAGAACCTTTGTTCTCCTGTGTGCTGTAACTGCCTATGTCTATGTGGTGTCAAAGGCATTTGACTGTCAGATGAAAGCAACCCTCTGTGATATTTAGCTTGTGCCAAGGTTGTAACTGGATCAGGAGGAATAAAATGAGAATAATTAATCAGGGACTGAATGACTTGTTGGCTCACCAGACTCACCTCCAGGACCTGCATCATCTTGGATCTTCTGCTGTCCATTTCTACTTAGCTCAAGACATCTTGCGATGGTGCTTGATACTTTTCCAGCCAGTGCCTCTATCCAATTCCATGAATCCCAGAGTTGCAGTATGCAGACTACTGGCACATTTCTAACTGGACCAGGCAGGGATCAGGCTTGCTTCCACAAATTTTAAAGGCCATAGCTGAGCAGAATAGCCAGCGAATAGAGACTCTGAGTCCAGGTTTACTCAAAGTGCTCCTTCAGTTGGAGCAATAAAAGACTTGAAGCCCTAATTGCATTTTTTACTCAGAGTGGTGAACTTCACCATCTAGATGCTGAAGGAAAATGTCTTTTCCATTCCCGAAAAGAGTTGATTTGGCATACGAGTGCATTCAGTTATAAGAATCCTGACCTCAGGAGCAGTCACTGAAGCAAAAAAATTCCCTCACCATTTCAGGGTCACCACATTACAGACATAAAAGGAATATGGCCATGAGGGGCATGAAGAAAGTAATTTTTAATGCTGCAAGAGGAACTCAAGATTGCTGTCAAATGCTAATGATAAGTTGCATTGGGAACCGCTACTTTAACTTTTAAGAAAAAGAGGAAACCGAAGACTTAAAAAGTGTCAGTTTTGTCATCTTGAAACCATTTTTCCCTAGTGCTGAACAAAATGCAAATATGCCCACAAGCAAGTTGCTTACCCTACAGCTGATGTACCGCACATGGAACCAGTTGACACGTCGGTATTTTAGCAGTTTAGACTTATAAATATGTATTTGCATTTTCAACACTAAACTATGTGGCTTTTACCCAGTTGTCACTGTCAATGCAACAGCCAGGAAACCAGTGCAAGTTTGCTTCGCTGAGGACTCTATGATATGGTCTACGAGAACAAAGTAAGTTTAATGGAAACTGAAGCACATGAAGAAAATTAACATTTTAACACAAAGTACCCTATGCTCCAGGTAGTGATTAGCACCAGAGGACATGCTTTAATTCCTGAAGCCCCTCAGTGTCAAGGGGTTTGGCCTCAGGGCAAGCACAGGCTTGTGCAGCAGGTCTCAAACTATCTGCTAAAATGTGGATTTCTTCAGAGGGAAGGAGGAACAGGCAGAGTAACGGTCTCACCTCTCTGCACTCTGGTACCGATGAGTATTGTTATTCCCTAGAGGAGGAAAGACAGAGGACAGTGGATCTGGGGGTTCATGTGTGAACTTTCAGGTGAAGTCCTGTCTGATTCCTGACCTAGGGCTGCTGAGGGCATCACCAGGACTGCAAAAAGAAAGTATCTGCATCCCAAGTGTAGTATTTAATAAGGCAACAGAAGGTAGCATGGACCTCTCTGGCTTTATTGTACATCCTTTCAAGCCACAGGCTTCAAGCCTCAGAAATTTAAAAAGTATGGCAAGACAAAAGGAGATTCATTGCTTCTCTTACTCCATATATATTTCTACAGGAAAAAGAAAAAAAAAAAAAAAGAAATAGAAATTGGGTGAGCCAAACGAAATGGGGATGATGACACTGAAAGCAATGCCCTGGCCAGGGCTATTGTGCCCCAGGTAAAAGCAGCATGCTCAGCCGCAGACCTGTGCCCCTTCTGAAAGCAGACACACAGTTTGTGCTGTCCAGGGCCATGCTCAACATCTCCTTCAACAGAATCACACAGAATCACACAATCACAGAATCGTTATGGTTGGAAAGGACCTCCAGGGTCATCAAGTCCAACCTTTCTCCTAGCATCTCTCTAACCACTACACCATATCCTCAAGCGCCGCATCTATTCGTTCTTTAAACCCCTCCAGGGATGGTGACTCCACCACCTCCCTGGGCAGTCTGTTCCAGTGCCTAACTACCCTCTCCGTGAAGAATTTCTTCCTAATATCTCGTCTAAACCTCCCCTGACGCAACTTGAGGCCATTTCCCCTCGTCCTATCATGACTAATCTGAGAGAAGAGACCAACACCAGCCTCACTACAACCTCCTTTGAGGTTTTCCTTCATACCTGTGGATATCTTCCCAGTCTTTCCAGTGGGTTCTTGTTTAGGCTGCGCTCAGGCATTTCATGGGATAAGGCTGCAAAACATATGTCATACTACAGGGGAAAGGTACAGTAAAAACTACTTTAAAATAACTTGTGTTTAAATGGAGGTGAAGTAACGACAAGCTGTCTCCGCTGACGGTAGGACGCAGCACGGCAGCTTTGGAGCCTTTCTGCCAGGAAGGGCCGTGTTGGGTCATCGCTCTTGCCACCAAGCCGCATGGGTAGGGCAGCCGGGGGGGAGACACCTTGCACTGTCTTCAAGAGCATCACCCCGTATTCAAGCCCCTCTGCTTCGTGCCCTCCGCCCCCCTCCTTTCTCCTTTCGCCAGGAAACGAATTCAGTGGGGTTTTTTTTTTCTTTTCCGGACGGGACCCGCGGTGTCAGCGGGAGCGGTGCCCGCCGCAAGACGAGAAGAACT
>VZZY01007603.1:106127-202549 GCA_013400335.1 Eurystomus gularis
AAAAGGAAGCTATTTAATTTGATAATAATGCAACGGTATAATTAGAGCATGTGTTACCCCAAATATTTGAAGTATTCTGAAGTAGCTCAGTGCAGTATTTTTAGATAACCTCAGTATTTGTATTTTCCCAGCGTTGGCTGCTACTTCTTGTACTGAATTGCTGTAAAAGACAGTTGCAGTTTTACAGCTTTGATGGATTGTTGAATTTGTTTTTAATATAACAACGTTCTTTGAAGTGAGGCAGACAAGGAAAACTTTGGTAGATCTTACAGTCCTCTTTCCTTTCTGCTGTCAGAGAAATTTTATTTAAGAATGCAAAAATATCATCCAGCCTGGTTTGCACGTCCCAAGCAACAGCTTCCCTGGCTTCTTTGGGAGACAGTTACAGCAACCCTCATTGCTGAAAACCTGTGGTTTTACAAAGTTTTAATATGTGATACATACTGCTTAAAATTTCCCCTTTTATCTCGGCATTGTAACTACTGCTTCACTCCCATCTTACACATTTTAGCCTAAATTAGTGTAGTTAAGTCTTAAAAGTCGCGTTGTCACAACCATGGTATAAGAAAATAATTAGGTCCCCTGTCTTCATTTTTCACTCCAATAAATCACTGTTCAGGCGCATTGTTATTTTGGTGCATTCTTTCACTGCTGGGACTCTGTGGCATGGAATATAAGCCTTCTTGCAACAAGTCCAGTTACCATATGCCCAACACTTTGAATATGATTATTTTTGCGCATCTGCTAATGCAAATCAGGAATAACTTTAATTAGGAAAACCAAAAAAACCAAACTTTGCCCAGAAAATTGGTGTCAAATGGGACTGATTTCCATTATTTGTAAAATTAGGAGGTAAGTCTGAAGGGTGCATTGACATAGGTTCCTTCTGAACAAAAAGATTTAACACTTTTACAATGGAGATAAATATATCTTCATTCCATGGTACTATAGATACGGGTCTCTGATAAGAGTATAAACATATTCTTCGCACATATGAGTGTGTGTGAATGTATATACTATATATATTCCCTGCAATGGCTTCGTGTTTTCCTTTCCAACATGAACGCAGCAGCAATTTGTCCCCATCACAGTGCTGAACACTTCCGAAGCTGAAGGATGCTACAGGTTCCTCTTGTTTGTGCTTAGCCTTAAGTCTGTGCTGTCCTTCAGCAAAGGCTGAGTAAGATTTTTTGGGTGTGTTCTCACCGAGAAAAACTTCTGCGTGTGTGTTCATTACTGCTGTGATACGCAGCGAGATCTCTGGGGTGATGTTGTTTCCAGGGGCCACCGAGAGCTGCTCCAGGAGTGTGGAGAGCCTCAGGAGCATCCGAGGGGCGAAGGACCCGAGCAAGGGGGACATCCATGGGGCAGAGCGGCACGAAGGCTGTGCGAGCAGGCTGGGTCTTCCAAGTGGTAGTGCAAAAATGTGTGTGAAGATACACTCGGCAATGTATTCACCAGTACAGCTGTACGAACTGTCAATGGAAAGAGATTCTGTAGATTAAAGGGCAGGAATGAAGCATTTTTTATACTAAAACAGAGTGAAAAGTAGTTGTGTTTTGTGTCATCACTTGCCTCAAGTTCAGCTGAGTGTGGCTTTGCACAAGTAGTACTTTTTCTGGAAGTGTGGAAAAAAATTAAAAAGTTTTTTAACTTTAATTTAAACTTTATGGCTTTATGGCTTTATGACTTTAACTTAATTTAAACTTTAAAATTTAAAAATTAAAAGACCCTTCCTGTGTTGCAGTGTTTGATCCAACCTTTTACTCCCAGAGAACAGCTTCTAGCACTTTCCAGCACACGTGATTTTCCAACTTTTGTCTTAAATACATTTTTAGAGATTTTTCCCGTGGTTGTTACCCTAGAAGATGTAGGCGTCTGACTGTCAATCAGCATGGGGTCATTTTTATGTTCCTGTGGGTTTGTAAACATTTCCTGACATGCCTGGATGGCTGAAGGATGGACACTGTTCATCTGGAACGTGCTTACCCCAAACCCTCTATTTTTTAGCGGCCAGAACTAGGAGGATGAGAAGGCATACCTCCCACCAACAGAGCGGCATGTATTGAAGAAAAGTGTGTGGTGATGAGGAAGATGAGTAAACCTGTGTATGTACCCAGCGGTTGGCTGTCATGAGTAGAGTGTGCTGGGGATGGTCAGGGAAGCAGGGAGGCAGAGCAGGGGCCGTGCAAGAAGAGAGGCGGCCTTTGGTCACGGCTGCGCTCAGCAGACTAACCGTGCGTGTACTGAGTGTCACCTCGTGTTGCTGCCCTGTTGCCCCGAGTACCATTTTGCTGAGAAACAGGAACAGTGACAGCAGGAGGGTTGAGGCTCTCCCAGCAGCCCGGCAGAGCTGGACACTGCAGCCCAGAGGGTTGGGGGAACCATGCCCAGCCTGGGGGGCTGTGCTCGGTGTCTGAGTGCGAAGATGATGTTTGTGGGACCAAACTTAAACTCTGGACGTTGCACGCAACTCCTGTGACTCCATTAGCTCATGAAGTCATGGCCAACAGTGCTCCGTGATTATTGCCCCATGCCTGGCTCTGCCCTCTCACAACCTTCATCCCTGTGATGTCCCCCACGAAGCTGAGCCTCTAATTGTGTAGGCAGCTCCAATCCACTCCAGCGTGTTTCTACATCAAGTTCCTGACTGGGCAAAGGTGTCCCTTTTGTACTCCATCCGTCAAAGGATCTTTGGCTACCTACTCTATCAGAGAAATTTGGTGCTAGATCTAGCTGTCGTCAAAACTAATAGGTGCCCTTCTCACTGGGCTGAGTTTGGGCTTTTGGAGATAAATAATAAAATGCTGGGAACCTTGTAGGGACATTGATTTATGACTTTGTTTTTAAGAAATCAACTGCAATAATGGTATGTATATCACAAGCAAATTCATGATACATTTTTCTTGTGATTCCAGATTTGTTGTTGTGTTCCGTTTTAACGGATGAATTTTACACCCACAATGATGTGCATTTTGATTAATTATAACTACAGATGATGATACTATATGCTATTCATTAGCAACATAAATTTTTCTACCTTTAAGAGCTCTACTATATGGGAACGATATCCTGGCGCCAGCGGGCACAGCTTTATTCTGCAGAAATGCCATTTAGTATCTTACTGAATTCCAGTTCCTTGCAGCAGTTTTCACATTTGCTCCAGTTCTATCTTGACTTGTATCCAATACCAGGCCGAAAATAGAATCAAAATCAGAAAAAAAAAAAAAAAAAGAGTCGCTAATTTGAAAAGTTGAATACTCCGCTCCCATTTAACCCTATGGACTACCCTCCCATGGACTACCCTAACCTCCATGGACTACCCTAAAGGAGCTGGGAGTGACCGAGCGTGCATTCAGGGAAGACTGCGTACCCCCAAGCACTGAGCTGATCTTTCTGAAAAGGGAATTACAGCATGACACGGCATTAAACTGACTTACATACGTGTCTCTTGAACTATAAACATTATTAAGTGAAAATCGCTTGTGGTACCCTTTTCTGTTCATTCAGAATCATTCTTGCTCTTCTTCAAAGGCCCAGTTGAAGACCCATTAAGAACTTTTCTTTTCCTATTTAAGTTAGGAAGCTGCTGCCGGCTACTGCCAAACAGTCTGAATTTAAGAATTGTCTTTTTGAATACAGCCTTTTCTTCTGACAGTGGGAGAAAAGCGGACCTAAAGACAGTCATTTGGGTTAGCGTGTAGGCTATTAGTTATGTCACAGAACTGCTGTAACTTCAAATTGCTTCACTGCAAGTGAATCCTCCAGTGAGCGGAGGTGGGGTTTTGATGGAGAAGTTGCAATATAGCAGCTCAGATTGAACCCGGCTCCGTCATAAACCTCTACTACTTATTCTCAAGGAGTAGCTACTCTTTTCAGTAGCAATAAGAAGTTGTTGCCACGATCAGGAGAGGTAACAAATTGATTTTTACACGGGATTTTGAAAAAATTTTGCACAAATATTCTGAGCTCCTTATGACTCACGTTAACCCATCAGGTGTATCTGAGCTCTACTGTTGCAGGAATAACTTCTATCTATCTTTCTGAATGAAGTAAGGAAATGTCGAATGATAACCACGTCAGCAGTGTGATGAGCTTATTCACTTAACAGCACAGGCTGGATGAGCTTTATGTGAGTAACATCCTTCTCAGGATGGAGGGTGTGAAGGAAAAAAAGCATGAAAATGGCGAAGGAAGACACATCCCCAGAGAGACTCCTAATTTATAATTCTGACAGGCAAACAGAAATCCTTTTTTTTAAGTATGGTTAAAATCAGACTTTTGCCCTGTGTCTTTCAACTTAAGAAGAAAGCCATTTATACACGAGGTCACAAAAGCAGTCAGTCTGCTATGTCATAGCATGGAACAGAGCTGTGGTGTCTTAAACAGGAACATTCTGGAAGACATTTTCAATATGAGCGTCACGGTGGGTTTCTGTTTATTTGTCTCGTTTGGTAGTTTAACTTCTCATGCAAGGGAACTTCAGCCTCAGCAAATAAAATATTTCGAAACAAACCAGTTTAGCTGCACCGGATGGACTGCAGCATTGTATTGACCTTGGTGAAATTTTGTTTAGGGGAGTTTGAATATTTGACATCGAGTGCTTAGACTGATCATAGTTGTTTTGTTAATGTTTGCATGACTCCAGGCTGAAATCTTGAAAAGTGCTTGGAAAAAGTGTGTCTTGGAAACATTCATACATCGCAGGCAGCTTTGCTGCCGGGAAGCAGAGCGCGTATCCCTGCTGGGGATCGGGTCTGCCCACAGGCACATCTCAGCCACTGGCCAAGACCAGAGCGTGGCAGCACCAACATTAATCCCACAAAATCTATCGTCTCCATTGTTTTGCACTTCTCTGCCTCTCCCGTGGCCCAGGTGTCCAGGTGAAAATAATAGAGAAAGGCATTGTAAAGGGGAAGGGAATGGTACGATCATCAATACATATGCCTGTAAGTAGCAGTGTGCAGACATGGCTACATCAAAATGAGGGCGAATGTCCTTCATTTGCAACTGCTTGAGCAGAGACAATTACCACTTCACGGTGGTCCAGTGTACTCCTGATGAAACTCGTAATGTTAACACAGAGAAAAGCCCGCTCTTTCCTTCTACCTCTTGTGCTAATGTTAATAGCTATTATAAAACACTTTGAGTACGAGAAATCATTCCATCTCATACCCAAATTCTTTCTAGATGTGTCTGCTTGCCAGCTCTCAAACTTAGTTTCAAAATGAAGACAAAATCAATCTCTGGTTTGTCTATAGGTCTCAAAAGGATAAGTGTCTTTGCAGCTCCGCATATGAAATCAAATCCAGTTATACTGAAGAAATTGGGTTTGTCCTGTCTCAGCAGAATAAATTTCTTGAGAGGGACTAACATGTAAAGCCTTTAATTTCCTATCTGTCTGCTAGAGTAGCACTGATGATTTTATGTAGTAGGCACAAGTTGCATTAAAAGATGAACAGGTAGCATTACCAGTAGATCATCCAACGTATTCTCACCTACTGAACACATTCTTTCCGCAGCACAAAATGGATTTATCCATTACAGATATGGCTGAAACTCAAAGATGAACAGAGTGTTTCCAGCCAGTATTGTGATGGATAACACTCTGAGATATTTATCCTTCACTGTCAAGGAGTTAGACTAGATGATCTAACAGGCAATTTCCATCCGTAATGTCTGTGATTCTTCTAGTTGAAAGGCAGCTGGGGATGTGGGAGTTACAATTTCTAATTATTATTTAGCTGTTTTTATTTCTTCAGAGTGTTTGCATTGTTATTGCCATGGAGTAGTATGGGGTAAAATTCCTAGTCTCAATGTTATTTATTATATTAAGGCATTTTCTCTGATGTGTGTAAGTATTTCTCTGTGAAGAGTACTCCAGTTTGCATGAGCTGAGGGGCAGAATGGTCTCAGTTTTAGCTGCCAGGTGGTACTGAGCTCCGGCGCTGCGCCAGTGCCCGGGTCCGTCTGGATCATCGTGAGCTGTTGTAGGGCACCTTGTTTTGCCTCTAGCTGTCAGTCATCCTGCTCTGGATCCCCAGACACTCCCCTCCTGGGGATTCTGCGTGTTCCTCTCAATATCAAATCTGGTGCTAGTCGTGGAGGTCTGCAAGCAGTTGGTGCTTTTATCCAAAGCACAAACCTCTGGAATTAGGAATCTGGTTTTCATGAACAAAAAACCACATTTTTAGCTTGTACACTTATCGAGAAAAAAAATAAGTGCACCCTAAAAGTTCAGAAGCTAGAGAGTGAAAATATGTATTTTTTTTACTGGATTATATTATCAAAAGCACCATTAAATCCCCAAAGATGACCTTTTAAAAATTTTTCAAACTGTTGCTTGTGTTGGGGCTCTGCTTCTTCATTTCTGATTTCTTGCTGTGCCCTTTCATGCCATTCTTCAGCTACTGGGAAGGGAACAGGGAGGGGTCCTGGCTGTGCAGGACATGCAAGGACCTGCTAGGGAGCCTGCCTCCTTTCTGCATCCTTAGAAAATTACTGGATGCCAAAGGAGCTGTCCTTTTCTTTTTCAGTTTGCTTTTTCCTAGTTGCAGCAATTACTTATGCCACAGAACTGCTGTAACTTCCAGTTGCTTCATTGACACTCCTGGCATTTGGGCATGTTGATAAATGGTTGTCTTCAACTGGAGCCTTGATTCTTTGTTTATAGCCTCTTTAACATCAACATTTTGGTTACCAGAAGGACAGGGAAAGAACAGTTTTCCACTGCTTCCATGATCATTGGGTAAATATGAAAAAAAACCCAGACTGGATGTGAAAATGACTATTTTGCCGTTTATTTCCTTCCAGATGGGCCAGGTGCACACCTACCTATGTGTGCTTAGAGATCTGTAATCACCTATGCACAAAGACTTGACTAAAATTAGTTCTGAAATATGAGAATATAAGTGTTTTTCATTAATGAATGATCACCAGCAGTGAAGCCAGCAACTGAAGTCTTACACAGCTGCTGAGTTAGTGATTGAACACTACAAATTCAAAGCATGTAAAACTTTCAGCTTCAAAGTGCTGATCTGGCTGAGGTTTGTGGTAGTTTGCCTCTCCCGCATGCAGAAGCGTGGGTTCCTCTAGGAAGGGCTGAGCAGCTCCCCTGGGCAGAGGAGTCTGGGGGAGCCCCCTGACCTGATGAACTTCCTCGAAGAAATTCTGGTAGAAGCAAAGTGTTTTCTAGCTGAGCCTATTATGCTTTTCATGTCTAAAATTTTAAGCACTCAAGTTTTTAAGAGCATGACTGCTGAAGCACTTCAGAGGCTCAGCCAGGAGCCACTTAGCCTTTACCAGGAGAAATATCTGAAGCCTTGTTAGGGTTAAGGAGAAACTGAGCATCTGGCTACTCTCTTGGCTTGGACCTTCCTCTTCCATGCAGTCCCTTTCTTCTCTAATTCTGTCCGGTTATCTTAGGAGGCAAAAGGAATTTGAAACTGCATTTCTGTAAATTTAGATTGAGTCATCTGGGATACTGCATGCGGTCCTGTCACCTCAGGGTGGGGTTCGTCTGTGCTTACTTCAACATTTGAAAGATGTCTATGCCTAAAGCAATCACTCAACATCTTTTCTAGACAAAAGAAAGAAAAGGGTATTTATAAAGACTGAGTCCTCAGGCGTGTATTAGATGCCAACCGTAGGATGAAATTAATCACTTTGGGTTTCTACAGTTGGGCAGATGAGCCCTACCGTTTATTTCCAAAGGTTTTGGAATCAAATGAAAGACATTTCAGGGGCAACAGAAAATGACTAGGAAATAGGCTGAAATCTCTGTCCTCTGAGAAGATTGGAAAGCTTACGTTTGATTGCCTTAGGAAAGACATTTATTACAAGGGATGCAATTAAAGTGGAAGTCCCCTCTCCTTTGTCTCCAAAACTTGAGGCAATGACAGTAAAAGGGAAAATTAAACTCAAAAAAAAGGAAAGAAAAGATTGTACACTGTGTTTAAGCTGGAATCCTTTTTAAAAGGAAGTTGTCCAAGGTAAAAAATCTGGAATGCTTCAAGTTCATTTAGACAAATATCTTCATAAAGAAGATATGTTAGTCATAACATATGTCCAGTTAGTCATAAAAGTGATTTTGAAGAGCTATTAGTCCTCTAACTTCAGGCCTTGAACCAGTTTGGCACTACTGGAGAGCACAGTGGGATCTAGCAAGAAAGGCAGATTTCTCTTTGAGTGCATCCTGCAAACAGTGATGGCAGGCAGAGTCACCATGGCCATCCTGGCAGGGCTGGCAGAGTCACCATGGCCATCATGGCAGGGCTGGCAGAGTCACCGTGGCCATCATGGCAGGGCTGGCAGAGTCACCGTGGCCATCATGGCAGGGCTGCCATGGTCAGGATTGCTGCCTGCTGGTGAGTAANATCCTTTTTAAAAGGAAGTTGTCCAAGGTAAAAAATCTGGAATGCTTCAAGTTCATTTAGACAAATATCTTCATAAAGAAGATATGTTAGTCATAACATATGTCCAGTTAGTCATAAAAGTGATTTTGAAGAGCTATTAGTCCTCTAACTTCAGGCCTTGAACCAGTTTGGCACTACTGGAGAGCACAGTGGGATCTAGCAAGAAAGGCAGATTTCTCTTTGAGTGCATCCTGCAAACAGTGATGGCAGGCAGAGTCACCGTGGCCATCATGGCAGGGCTGGCAGAGTCACCGTGGCCATCATGGCAGGGCTGCCATGGTCAGGATTGCTGCCTGCTGGTGAGTAACAGCAGTGTGCTCTGGTTGTGGCCCTGAGGTACCAGGTGGAAGAGCTGTGGTAAATAGTGAGTGGGCTGTATGCGTCAGGGAGGCTGGACATGTTTTTCCAGAGGCCCTGCAGAGCCAAGAACCTGAGTCCTGTGTTGAAAGGAAAGAGAGAAAAATAGAGATAACGCCTTAGGGTCAAGGGTAGAAACTCCTGAGGTGGCAGAGGCTAGAGGTTTGTAACTTCTGACAACACAAGGCCTGTTTTCCACCAGTGGTTCAGCAGTTACAAAGCAGGTACAGTGCCCTGGGAAGAGGTGGGAGAGATGACCTCCCTTGGGATGAGGCATCAGAGCCAGATGAGGTTCTGCCCTTAGAGGCTTCAGGAAGGGGTAGGTGATAGCTGTCAGAAACTCTCTCCTGAGGAGACAGATGCACTCATTGCAGCCTGCCTAGCTGTCTGCAGAGGTTTGCTGCTTGCCCAGAGCTTGGATGTACTGTTGCTAAGAGCTTGGACACAGTGTTGCGAAGAGCCCACTAAAGCTTTTTTGTCTCTTGGTCTATGACCCCTGCCGCTCATCCATGTGGGCACTGGTGATTCAGGCAAGGGAGACCTTGTGTACGTCAGGAGTAACTACAGGGCTTTGGGTGTAAGGGCAAATGGTATGGGTGCCCACCTGGTGTCTCCTCGATCCTGCTGGTGAGGGAGAAAAGCTCTAGTTGGAGCAGACACATCTAGTAAGACAGTCCCTGGCTATGTGTCTGGTGTGGCTGGCAGGGCTTTCGTCTCCATGGGCATGGGGCACTCTCTGAGGAGCAAGGACAGCTGAGCAAGAATGGCAGTCATTTGACAAAGTGGGGTGACGGTGTCCTTGCTAACAGGCTTCGTAACCTTGTGAGGAGGGCTTTAAAGCCTGTGCATGTGGGGGAATTGGTTTCATTCTCTGAAGAGAAGGGGGATCAGTGAAGAAGTATCGGGGAATAACAAGATGGAAGAGACTCTTATGCCCACCTCATGAAAGCAGCATGATTGGGAACCCATCTCAAGTGCCTATGCCCAAATACAGTAAACAGGTAGCATTAGACTTCCTCATGCTGCCACTGAGCTTGGTCCTCCTGCTCGATTGCACACATCCTTGTGTGGAATGGCTCTCAGTATGGGAGTGCTGCAAGGGATGGACACAGGCTTTTTAGGAAGGACAGGCTGGAAAGGTGAGGAGCAGGAGTGGTGCTCTACACAAAGAGGTGGCAGCAGTGTATGAGCAGTTCTCTTTAGACAAACCAAGCTGTCCTAGACGATGAGGGTCAGAAGCAGAGGACAGATGAGCAGAGGTGGCGTGGTGGTACATCTGCTACACATTGGCTAGTCAAGCAGGGAAAGCAGAGGAAGCCTTTAGAGAGGTGGATGAAGCAGCAAAATGTCAGGCCTTGATACTCATGGGGGACTTCAGCCAACCCAAAATAAACTGGAAGGGCAATAAGTCTGAGCAGAAGCAATGCAGGAAATTTTTGGAGTGAGCTGAAGACAATTTCTTAATGCAGGTGATCAATGAGCTGACAAGGGAGGGATACTCTGCTGAAACTGTAGCTCACAAACAAGGAAGAACTGATTGAAGGTATAGAGGTTGAGGGCAGCCCTGGCTACAGTGATTATGAGATGCTGGAGTTCAAAACACTGAAAGAAGTGGCAAGACAAATAATTGGAATCACAAACTCATGCTTCAGGAGAGCAGATTTTTTCCTTCTTCATAGATCTTCTTGGCAGGATTCAGTGGGCACCTAGCCTGTAGGATAAATGGGCAGAAGAAGCTGGTTAATCTTCCTGGACCCTTTGACACCCTTCTCAAAGAACAAGAACAGTTTATTTGCTCAACTGGAAAAAAATATGTCTAGTGAAGTTGGAGGCAGGGATGGGGTGCCCTGGAAGGGATATTGAGGCATTACCTGAGCATGCAGGGATGCAGATAGGAAAGCCTCCCAATCATGGCAGTCAGGGGAGGTACTTGATGTCTAGAAAAAGGCAAATGTCACACCGAGCATCAAGAAGAACAAGGAGGATCCAGGGAACTACAGGCTAATCAGCCTAACCTGAGTACTTGGGAAGGTTATGGAGCAAACCCTTCTGGAAACCTTTTCTTATCATAAAAAAAAGGACAAGATAGTGATTGGGAACAGCCAGGACAAATTTTACCCCTGTATTCCCTTTAACAGCCTTTAGACACTTCTGTGTCCTTTACTGAGGATGTATTGTGCCTGACCAATCTGATTGACTTCTGTAATGAGATGACTTAACTCGTTGGATGAAGGGATGTTGTCTGTCTTGGCTTTAGGAAAGTCTTCGGCATGGTCTCCTATAATGTCGTTAGAGCCAAACTGCTGAGATACAGAGTGCTTAAGTTGATGGTATGGTGGGTAGACTATTGACTGGACCTTAGGGCTCAAAAGATTGTCATCACGGTCACAAAGTCAAATTAACAACCAGTTACCTCTGCATATACCTCAGGGATTGATACTGGGGTCAGCAGAGGACCAGGATGGTCAGGGGCTGGAGCACATGGCATCTGAGGAAAGGCTAGGGGAGCCGCATCTGTTCAGCTTTTAAGAAGAGACAGCCTTGGGGGTATCTCATGACAGTCTACAGCTGCCTCCTCAGGGTACGTAGAGAAGACGGAGACAGACTTTTCACAGGGGTACGCAGTGGAAGGATGAGGGGCAACAAAGCTGGAAGATGGGAAGTTTCAAAACAGTATTAAGAAGGAAAAAAAAATTGTCACGAGTGTGTTTAAACACTGGTACAGGATGCCCAGACAGGATGTGGGATCACTGTTCTTGGAGACACTCAAAACTTGTCTGGAGAAGGACTTGAGCAATCAGTTGTAACTCAGATTACTTTGAGCAGGATGTTGGACTAGAAGACCTCCAGAGGTTCCTTCACACCTGTATGATCCATCAATTTGGTGATTTTTTACAATTTACATGTTAGTGTTAACACTGATGTCTGAATTCAGAATTAATTCAAGGAGGTCCTGTGGCATCTGCCGTGCAAAAAATCAGTCTGAGTATCTTCAGTCTTCCCTTTTACCTTACATCTCATGATTCCAGCTGGAGCTTGGATGGGACCTGATATGGCAGCTTTTGGATTGAGTCACAGTTAACAGTAGCAATATTGGCGTGTCTTAATTTGATTGGCCCTTAGAAACGTGAACTGATGTGACTTCCGTTTGCAATGCATATCAAATACTAGTAAGTCATTATAATCAAATTGAATCGTTATGTATTTACTGGTTTAGTTAATAGTCGTTATTGTACATTTACATTAAATCTTTCATTTCAGGTGGTTACTTTCCAGCAAATAAGTGCCACTGGATACCTGCATGGCACAGGCCTACGTTGTGGTGCAGGAGGTGTATTGTTATAGGCTGTCTTTTGTCTCCCTGAATGGCAGAACTAGACTTCTTGCAGAGGGGATGCGTCATGCTGCTAGGTGATGGTTTAGCTGTTTTGCCTCCATCCAGTCTTGCCGTTGGATGCAGAAAAGAGATGGAAATGTTTTCCTGCCTACTCTCTCTCACGGGCGATGCGTAGTCAGTAGTGGAAGAAGTAGGACACCAAACTGCCCTTGCAGGCAGCTATAAGCAGGTGTCAATCTCTTCTCCCTGTTTTGTTTAGTCATGGCCATAGTTACAGAATTACATCTATAGCAAAATGACATTCCCCAGTGCTGGAATGCAGCAAACTGAGAAGGTGAGCACAGAGGCTTTTTAACCACGCACAGTGACACGCCATACTAATTCTTGTCAGAAATGAAGAAAGGCTTTGTGGCTCCTCAGGTCAGTTTTCATACTAGCTGTGAGCACATTATATAGAGCTCTGCTTATGACCGGTGTTCTAAACAGAAATCCTACTTTTTGTCCATACTTAATTTCTAAAATTTGATAGGAGATGCCAATGAAAAGGGGTATAAGTTCGTGGTATTGTGTAAAATTGTCTGGCAACAGCTAGGCAGCTGATTTAGCTTTCAGGAGAGAGAGTTAACATGGGCTTTTTTTTTTCCATTCAGCTCTGCAGGAGAAGGGAGATCTACTGATAAAATAAGCTCAGGACTTGGAAGTTCCTTGTATAGTCAAACCATGAGGTATTCAAAAGGGTTTTTTCCCTGGGTAAAGAGTGCAACTTCTGTGTGTCAAACATGAGAAAGGCCAAGACAATCCACTTGCTTAGGTGGTGTAAACTGCAAAACTTCCTGTGAAGACAAAACGTTTCTTTCCTTCCTCGCTCCTGTAGTACCAAATATTGCTGCCTTCCATACGTTAGCTGTAAAAGCACTTTGAGAGAACCAGAAAGGAGATTTAATTTAGTAATCAAACATTTCTACCATTCCCTATTTCATGTCAAAGGAGTTGCTGGTGGACTGTTAATGTTCTGTATGTAGGGAGTGGAACTGAGGGACATGCTGTCTGGAGATGGGAGATGGCAGCTGTCTGGACCTTCTTTGCTTAAAGCCATTTTGCTTTGCTTCATTGCTAGTGTGGGAAAATATATCTTTTCTGTATGTGAAGAGTGGATTTTTCTGCCTACTGAGCATAGGAAAGCTTCTGAACCTCTGTGAGAATATGCCATGAAATGTGTTTGTAGCCCATCAGGCCTAAGGACTGCCACGCCTGCTATACCACTGAGAAGGGAATGGTTTGTTCATACATGATGGTTGCATTCATGTGGTGCTTCAGTTGTGTTTTGCAAAAGAACATGTAACTTTTATGCCTTTTAATGCACAGGAAACTTAGCTCCCACAGAGAAGAGAAGTAATTATCTGATACAGAATTAACAGAAAAACCCTCTTACGTCTGTTTTGAGCTTATTTCTGTTCGTAGAGTTATAGAATCATAGAATAGTTTGAGTTAGATGACCTTTAAAGGTCGTCTGGTCCAAAGCCCCTGCAATAGTCAGGGACATCTTCAATGAGATCAGGTTGCCCAGAGCCCCATCCAACCTGACCTTGACTGTATCCAGGGATGGGGCAATGGGGGCATCTACCACCTCTCTGAGCAACCTGGGCCAGAGTCTCACCACCTTCATTGTAAAAAATGTCTTCTTTTAGTTAAAACCATTACCCCTTGTCCTATCGCAACAGGCCCCACTGAAAGTTTGTCCCCATCTTTATAAGCGCCCTTATGCACCTGGTCAGTGCAAGCATTTCTTCACATTTGAATTCAATAGGGTAGACATGTTCTTGTAGCTTGGTATTAAAAATGAAAGTTTTACAATTGTACAAACCTGGTGCAGCCTGGTATGTGCTTTTTCCTTCCTGCCATCATCAAAGCAGATACCTCCTTCTGCAAACTCAGGAGCAAGTGTAGGTAGAAAGCTCAGCTCTTGAACTGCTGAATCTACTGCAGTAAGCAAAATCTGAGACTTTCAAAGGTGATGAAGATTTTAGAATGAAAGTCCTCTAATTAAGGGACATTTCAACTATTAGTTTTCCAAACAATTAGATGACTTTTCCAAACAATTAGATGTCTTTTCCACAAGGTAGGGAAATACCAAATATTTCTAAAATTTGAGTGTCTGCTGCTATGAGTGTGATCAAAATATCCCTGTGTGCCTCTGATAAAGAGGGAAGGCTGATAAATCGCAGTTGTGTACCTTTGTCTGACCACTGGCACTAGGACAAAATGGACAGGTGGAACACCTCAGATTTGGTACAAACTAGTCATTTTCGAAGAACGATGTTTTGCCATAAGTGACCTGGAAAATTCAAGAGAGAATGTAATGGATTTCTCAATTGCTTTATTTATTGAAAGATCTCTCATTAATTAATTCAAAATAATAAGAATAGCTGTACTAGTAGTAGTAATAGTGCAAATAAACACATATATGCACATATGCAGTTTGGCAAACACCTACTGAAACGAAATAGCATAGAAACGCTTGAAGCCTGTGGTGATTTTCCTTTGATGAACTTGAGTTTCCTGATAATTTAAAAGATGACTGGAGAGTCATGGCTTGTCATGAAAGTAAGCCAAAATAAATTGGGTCTTTATAATATTTTTTAGTACAAAATGCTCTAGGCAGCATAAAAGGTTTAAAAACCCAGTGCCTTTTCCTAGCAATGCTTCTGTCACAAAATAGTAGCATTTTCTTGCAGAATATTTTAAATTAATTATTTTAAGTTAATGAGATAATTGGTGGGTGATATTTTTTGAAAGCTAACAGCAAAGTGGCTCCTTTGTTATGCACAGCTAGTCTTGTAAGCAGTATTAATTATGTCACGTTGTAAAATTCATTCCTATTTAAATGGTGAAGTAACAGGCGAGGAATTAATAATATTTCATATTCATCATTGTTGATGGGCATCTGGCAGGTAGAAGAAGAGGAGGAGTAAAACTGGAGAAAAACAGAGTTAAAGTATCAGTTAATTAAATTCTGCTATACTTCCCTAAACTTACAATTGGTTTTTTTTTTTTATTTTTCTTCTGTAGCCTCAGACCATTCGACAAACTCTTCAAAGGACACTGCAGTATTTTGAGCATCAAGTTATTGGGTAAGTGTTAATACGAGGTAGTGAAAGGTCCATGGTAATGTTTCGTTTTATGCTTCCCAAGTTACAGCCTTGCGTGACAAGCTTTTTTATTTTTTTCTCAAACTGTTAGAGATGCTCTGGAGTAACTATGTGTGCTGTGGATGTTACTGATAAACTGCTCTCCAGTTCTGCCTCCATGCAATCCCATCAGAGCACGACTGCTCCATTAACAGTAACATTTCCTGTGTAAGGAGAACAGGGATTTTTTAGGTGAAAGTACAAGATACAGTCCGATTTGCTTTTCACAGAGCTGGCTGAAAATTCTGGAAAAGCTGAAGTCCAAATGTTGCAAAATCAGTGCTTGTTACATGCATATACATGGTTAGATACTTCCAAGTTTTTGCAGAAGCAGGGCTGAAAGCCACCTCCCAAGAGCTGAAAATTAATAGATGACTGAGGAATAAAAAGTAACAACAACTATCATCATGAAAACTTAAGGCGTTCTCCTGTTGAGCCAGCTGCTCTCATTTCAACCTTTTCCTTACCTTGTACAAGTATTTTACTGTCACAGATAACTTACTTTTCCTAACAGAGTCAGAATACAGTGGCTGCATGTCCATAGCCATTAAATGGCTGTGCCATAGGACAAATGAAAAAAGCTGAATTAAATCACACAGATGTAGGGGAATTTTTTTCAAGCTGCATTGAGTATCTTTTTAGAATTCAGTTTCAATTCTCACTGCCCTGGAGGGAATTGTCCTTGCCTGTTTCTCAATGTTTGGTTAAAATTCACAGGGAGTCCTAGCTTGGTAGGTGATACCTGCAATATTAGCAGTCTGGCTGCACCTGAAGGCAGTGAAGGAGCCAGTCGTAGCAGGTAGTTGTGACATCCACTGTGGTGCAGGAGGAGGGAGAAGCCTTCTGGCTGCTAGTTTTTTCAGTTGTGAAAAAATTGCTTCAGGTCTCACGTTAGGAGACTTCAGAGAATGATACACTGCCTTGAGAAAAGCATGTGTGCAATAACAATGCAGCTTTTTATTTGTGGCCACATGTGTCTTAGATGTACTTTAATGGGCAAAGTTTAAAACCAGGACACTCTGGAAACCTGTAATTCCTGTGACTTATGATACACTGACTCAGTTTTTTGGACATCAGTATGGATTGGTTAAAGTAGCATCCGTCTCTATTGGATGTCGTATATTTGTCCTGCCCCATGATCTTTACTGTTGGTATACACTGTGGTGGGTTGACCTTGGCCAGCTGCTAGACCCCAGCTTCTCTGCTCTCTCACTCCTCCTCCTCAACAGGAAAGGGGGAGAAAATAAGGGGATAAAAGCTTGTGGGTTGAGAAAAAGACACTCCTGACCTGAGAAGTGCAGAGGGATGGAGATGGGTGGTGTGGTGAGTCCATAACAGCTCCTCTCTGCTGCTTCAACCTCCTCACACTGTTCCTCTGCTCTGGCACAGGCTTGCCACAGGCTGCAGCTTTCTTCAGGGCACATTCACATGCTCTGGTGTGGACCCTCTCCACAAGCTGCAGGTGGATATCTCCTCCACCATGGTCCTATNTCCACCACGGTCCTATGGGCTGCAGGGGGATGACCTGTTTCACCATGTTCCTCTTCAGGGGCTGCAGGGGAATTTCTGCTCCGGTGTTTTTTTTGTAGGGCTATTTCTCTCAGTTCTTTTCCTCATGCCTCCATCAGGTATTTTGCCCTTTGTTAAATTCATTTTCCCAGAGGTGCCATCTGCTTGGCTGCTGGGCTCAGCTGTGCCCTACGGTGGGGCTGTTGGAGCTGGCTGGAACCAGCTGTGTGTGGCATGGGGCAACCCCAGCTGCTCCTCACAGCAGCCCCTGCAGCCTCCCTGCCAGCACCTGGGCACTGGCACCCCATACAACGTAAATGTTCATCAGATCCCTCAGTCAAGTTAGAATTATAGAATCGTTCAGGTTGGAAAAGACCTTTAAGGTCATTGACTGGAAAACTAACACTGCCAAGTCCCACCGCTAAACCGTGTCTGAAAGTGCCACGTCTATATGTCTTTTAAATACCTTCAGGAGTGGTGACTCAACCACTTCCCTGGGTAGCTTGTTCCAATGCTTGTCAAAAACTGAATGCAGTTCACCAGTGCTGAGTACAGGGGCATGATCACTTCCCCAGTCCTGCTGGCCACACTCTTGCTGATACAAGCCAGGATGCTATTTACCTTCTTGGCCACCTGGGCACACTGCTGGATCATATTCAGCTGGCTGTCAACCAACACCTCCAAGTCTTTTTCCACCAGGCAGCTTTCCAGCTGCTCTTCCCCAGGCCTGTAGCGTTGCATGGGATTGTTGTGACCGAAGTGCAAGACCTAGCACTTAACCTTGTTGAACCTCAAGATCAGAGGTGAGGGGTGGCCATGGCATCATTCAGGGACAACTGAATATGTTGGTGGCACTGGCTGAAGAGGCCTGGCCTCCTGGCATGGTGGTGGTGGGGTTGGGCTGTGACTTTGGGCTCTGGGTCAGCTCAGATAGTGTGTCAGGACATGGCCTCCTGCCAGACACATGGCCTGGCATTGCTGGAGACCTGGGAAGTGGCACAGACTGTGCAGCTCACTGCGGAGCATACCAGCAGCCCATACCACTGGGTTTTCCTTGTCTAATATGAGCCCACTCTTCCCGATATGCTTTACTCCACATGGGGATCCAGTTTTCCTCTTGGGGGGAACCTGATGCATGGCTCTGAATCCTTTCTAGTCCTTTTCCACAGGTGCTGGCAACCCAGGTGCTGAGACTTTGCAGACATTAACCTGGTGAAGAGGCCAATCCTTAAAACTGCTGTTCATGATTTGTGAAGTATAAACAAAGAATGAAAGCATAACGAAACTGTTAATAAAATACTCATTAGAAAAGCTTTTCTCTGTTCATTGAGCTAAATTGATTGTGTGCTTTGCCAAGTGCATTATCACACTGCTGCAATATTTTCTTCACTTCTATTCCCTCTTCTGTGCTCATTATCACCTGCATAAAGCTTTGTTTTAAACATAGGTTCAGCTTCTGTTCTATTTGTATTGAATTAAGGAAAAACAATCCAGCAAACTCAATCAAACAAAATAATTTAGATGGTAGCTGCTTTCTTGCTGGTCAGACCGTAGCTCTTTGCCTTTCATCAGTGGTGGGATTCTTTTTGATTTTTCATTAACAGGCTAGAACACCAACTTCATTCTTGATAGCATACTGAGTTGCAGCTGGACTTCTTTCTGCAGAGATCTTTTCAGAAGATAATTCACAGAGAAACCTAGTTTTATACTTTTAGTACTAACAGAATGTGATGTAGAAGATTTATTATTCTTATTTATATACTCACCATTGGATCATAAACATCTTGCTTGGAGTTTACTGCACAACTTTGTTATGGACAACACCCCAGCTGGAAAGATACATGACAGATATGTACGATACCCTTCCATCATGTCGCAGGCCTTTGGTACTATTTTTTTCTGATGTCTTCGTTCTCATTCCAGATAATATTCCAGACGCTAGTATAATACTTGAGATGCTCTGTCATCTGTGTGTGACAATGCACAAATGTAAAGGGGGTCGTGGAGGGGAGAAGAGGGAGGAGACAAGGGAGGGTGAAGGCATCCTTTACCACCACTTCTGAAAGACATCTGTCGACCTTGCATTTATCTAAGGAGATGCTATAACTTTTTTACTTTTTTTCTTTTTTTTTTTTTGTTACTGTAGTTACAGGGATGCAGAGAAGAACTTTCACAATGTATCAAACAGATGCTCCTATACAGACTGCTCTGGCAATGAGGAAACTGAAGATGTCTCAGGAATTCTCCAGTGTACGGCTAATGTACTTGGTACGTATTTTTTCAAGAGAATTTGTTTTCTTCAGTTGGAAGGAAGTTTTACTGACCATCCTAACACCAACAATGACCCAAGGAATTTTTGCTCCAACAAAGGGAATTTAGGATGTAGGCAGCTATTTATCAGTGTACTGTTACTACATTTGTCTCCTTTTCTACATATATTTTGCACCCTTGAGGGAATCCAGACTGATTTTTCAGTGGAGTCAGTGGAGGTGTATTGTGCAATACCCGGTAGTTAGAGAAGTTTCAAAGGCTTTGAGCCAAATGGACTTTGCATCTGTGCAGGCCTTGATCTTGGAATTCTCTCCAGTGCTTTTATAGAGGTTCTACAGAACAACAGATAACTCTTATCTTCTACAGGCCTGGTGGATGGAGGGCCTGAGACATACAGAGCAGGATGTACCTGAGACATGAAACATTCTGGAAACTTAAATTCATATTGAAGAATGCTTGCTGCAATAAACTTTTAGAAATATTGCATGTCAGGATGATGTCATCCATCACTGAAGGGCAGCTGTCTTAGTAGGTGTCAAAATTAGATAGCTGGCTATTTACATCCATTCTTATGATTTATCCAGCTTATTCTCCATTCCAAGTTGCTACTGAGCTTTACTGCTTTTAAGTCAGACCTGTGTTGCCAATACAAATCTACCATAAAGGAAAAAAAAAAGTGCAGGGCTTGGCACTGAGAACTTAATTTTTGACTGGGCTTGTTTTAACTGTTTCAATTCTATGAAACTGATCATACTCTGTTTTAGAGTAAACTTTACAAGTTGAGTTTTAACCAGTGGGCAAATGTCTACATTTTACAGGGAACTGTAAGGGGGAAAAGTGGTAACTGCTTTTAAAGATAACTGTTTCAAAGCAGTAGTTCCTCATTTCTTTGTGAGAGCCATTTGCAGTGTAGCAAAACTGATGATGTGAGTTCTACTTCCAGGACTATAATAATTGACAATAACTCTTTAAGTAACTTCTAAGACATCAAGCATTCTCATACAGTAATTGTACGCAATTATGCCATCTACTAACAAGGAAGTAATGCCAACGTGGTCATGTTGGTTGATGTGAGTTTGTGAGCATTGTGCACACTGGGGCTCAGTCCTGAGAATGAGTAACCACAGCTCACCCACTTGCAGCACAGCGGCTGAACTGTCATAGCTGTCATTGTGCCTGCTACTATCTAGTGTCCACTGTGGAGCACTGCCATGTGTCATCTGCCACTTTCATGGAGAGTTGTTGCAGTCATTTCTCTGCAGGAAAGGCCCTGGGTGTCCTGGTGGCCAGCAAACAGGACGTGGGCCAGTGGCGAGTCCTGGCATCAAAGATGGCAATAGCAGTCTGGGCTGTATGAACGGGAGCAGAGATCCAAAGGACCCATTATCCCCCTCTACTCAGTTCTCGTTAGACCACATCTGGATTAATGTAGCCAATGTTGGGAGCCTGAAACCGTAGAGAAGTTGATAAACCAGAGGGAGTTCAGCTGAGGCCAGCAAGATGGTGAGGGCTGGAGCACCCACCCTGTGAGGTGAGGCTGGGGAGCTGCACTTTTTGAGCCTGGAGCAAAGATGGCTTTGAGAGGTCCTAACAGCAGCCCTCAGTGCCTATGGGGAGGTCCTAAAGGAGAGGGAGCTGGACTCATGAGATCTCTCCCAGCTTGAAAACCTGCCTGATTCTGGCAAAGCTAACATGAAGCAGCTGTTGATATAATGATGACATTTTTGCCAGCTGAGAACTGAGCTTTTTATTCTGAACATTTACATAGCAGTCACAACACTTGGGGCTGTACGTTTTGTAATGTTGAAACTCTCTTTGCTCTTCCATTTGAGGTCAATAGGCTACTGGAGTTGGAGTGAAAGGCACGAATGTGGCATTCTGCTTCATAAGTTTCCTTTCAACTGGTAATATGCAGTATAAACCTGTGACATCTTTGTGGGATTATGCACTTATAGAGACTTTCTCCAACAGGAGGCACAACGCTGAAATCTGATCTTGTACGATAATTAAAAATATGTTTTACCTTCTGTGTTGGGAGTATGGTAAGGCGATATTCTGCCCACATTGTGCTCTGGACCATTGTATCCTGCTGGCTTAAAATCCTTTTGGAGGTATATGCATAGCATGTCTGTCTTCTATCACAAACTGTTAAACCGACTTGGTACACTCTCAGAAACAGCCAGTATGTTCCAGTTGAGAGATGACTTTGTGTTTCACTGACGTTCAAAATGGGGTTTTTTGGTGTCAGGTGCCTTATTCTGCAAGATGCTAGGCATTGTCAGTGAGGTTCTGAGTACCTTTAGGTCCTCCTGGGAAGAGATGGTACTTAGCACTTTGCATGTTTAGTCACAGAGAGAATTTAGAACAAATTAAATTTTAAATATGTCCGGTATTAGTTACCATATCTTTTTTTTTTGTTTGCATTTTAAAATAATTGAATGCTAACTCCCAGAAACAAATGCTATCAGTGATAAGGCAGGACTCATACAAAGTAAAGAATTTTCATGTTATCATGGGTATATCAATATTCTAAAAAAATCCGAATTAGACATTCCGTATTAGACATTCCGTACTTACTTCACCATGACACAAAGTATGTGTTCTAAGAAATAGTTGTGAATACTTGGTCATCTTTGGAGTGCTTTTAAATCACTGTTAGTTCTGGCCCCTTAGCATGGCTGAGGAATGAGCAGCCTGTTTCTTCAGTGGTATCCTCGCACTGCATGCATGTCAGGGGAAGATCAGACTTTTGGCATCACAGTGTAGGTATAATGTCTAGACCTTACTGTCTTGGGGAATTATTAAAGTGGACTTTGTTGAAGATAAGTTTGCAGAGAAACTCTTGGAAAAGTGGCTCAAAGGTGACTCTTGGAAAAGGTCACGTTTTAAAGAATTAATTTGAGGTCGCAGCAAAAAAAAATCAGTGTGAACAAAATACTGAGATAATTTGAAAGCAATACTTCTTTCCTTCTCCTTATCTGGGAGAGGAACGTCGGGGAATGAGCAGTAAAACCAGCTTCTTCATTTTAACTGTAATTCCCACCACAAGGCTGTGTAATTAATTCTCACATATGCAGTTATTTTTCCGGTTGAATAAGGATTAGTGAGAGCCGCTTCTATGCAAGAAGGACATAACCACTGTGGCGCGTGCCTAGAGCAATTAGTGTTGCTGAGACAGGAGATAGGAATGAATCTGACCGTGGTGGAGGCTGGAGAAACTGTGGAACCAAGTCTGGCTCTCAGTGTATTCATGTGAGCAGTAACAGGGACTTGCTGTCTAGGGCTGAAAGAAAGTGTTTTCTTAAAGGTGCTTAGAAGCAACTTTCTGCTCTCTTGCCTTAGTGCCAACATGATTCACCTCTCCTGGCCCTCTGACTGCCTCTGAAATAGTCGTTTTGACATTCCTTATTCATCAGAAGACAGCAAATGCTGAGATCATTAGTAAGCTTGGAAGACTGTGAGCAGATACTTCGTGCTGTGGTCCTGGTGCTTACACTGCTCACAGGAAAATGCTGATTGCAAACTGTACGCTCAGCTCGATGCATGTAATTTATCATGTATGAATACTGGAATTTTCCCCCTGTCAAGTCATCAGTAAAGTGTGACACCATCTTCCTGCAGTGGAAGGACCTGATTCTCCTTGTCTCCTTGCTGAGTTGCTCCTGCTACAAGTCTAGACATCAATACAACTCTTCCTGCTTTAATCCACAGTAATTAAGGGAGCCACGTCTGTCATGCTCACATTCTGCAAACCATATCTGATACTAGATCAGTGGCACAGCTTTCCTTTGTGGTGACAGCTTCTGAGGCTGCAATATATAATTTAATTTTGTATCCTTTCCAAAACAGTCCAGAAGCTTTATGTTGGGCTCTGCTTTCTTTAATTGGTGCATGCACACTTTTACAGCTTCCTTCTTAAGTATATAGTATCACAGAATCAAAGAATCATTTAGGTTGGAAAAGATCTTTAAGAAGATCAAGTCCAGCCGTTAACCTAGCGCTGCCAAGTCCACCATTTATCCATGTCTCTAAGTGCCACATCTACATGTATTTTAAATACTTTCAAGGATAGTCACTCAACAGTCTCCAGGGCAGCTTGTTCCAATGCTTGACAATCCTTTCAATGAAGAAATTTTTCCTAATGTTCAATCTAACCTTTCCCTGGTGCAACTTGAGGCTGTTTCTTCTTGTCCTATGGCTTGTTACTTGGGAGAAGACACCAACCCCCACCTTGCTACAGCCTGCTTTCAGGTAGTTGTAGAGAGTGTCCCCTGAGCCTCCTTTTCTTGAGGCTGAACAACCCCAGTTCCCCTAGCCGCTTCTCTTAAGACTTTTTCTCTAGACCCTTCACCAGCGTCATTGCCCTTCTCTGGACATGCTCCAGCACCTCAATGTCCATCTTGCAGTGAGGGGCCCAAACTGAACACAGTATTCAAGGTGCGGCCTCACCAGTGCCGAGTGCCGGGGGGTGATCCCTGCCCTACTCCTGTCATCCAAAGGAAAAACAAGTGACAATATATTGGAAGTTGGGAAAAAGAGAAGAGAAATCCTACCTTCTAAAGGGAACCTTTATGAAGTTCCTGGTTGGAAATAAAGTATTTCAAAGAGTAAGAGTTGGTATCTATATCAACTACCTGTTGACACAGATGGTGCTTTTAGCTGGCTGGCTAACATGTTCAGAGCAGATTGGTGGTGTTAGTTTGAACTAGTTTTAGAAATAATGATAAGAAAAAGATTCTTATGATGAAGCATATTATGTGATCGACTACCACATTTCTTTATTAGGTTACTATAAATTTATACTGAGGTATGTTGAAGAGAAAGATTTTATCTGAAGAGAATTCTTATTTGACCGTGGGCAAATTTTTATTCTTTCTGTACCTCAGTTTCCCATCTGTATAATGGTGATAACAGGGTTGGTTTTTTCTTTTGATCCTTTAAATCATATGTCTGTGCTATTCAGATTTTAACCTTCTCAAAGCAATGACATTTTCGTACTATTTGTACATTCAGCATTTTGAGCAATGTCAGCCAAATCTTGCTTGGGGTTGCTTTTATCCCCGTAATTTAAAATTAATTTGATTTCAAGTAAGATTAGAGTGTGCATTTTGACTTAACTGCAGCTCATCAGAATAAAGCAGAAGATGTCCAGGCAGTTGCAAATTAAAACTTTGGCAACAGGAAAATAAGCATGAAAACTTTTTTGTTAGTCTTTAATTCCTACTGTAAGGAATTTATTTTGGGACATAAAGCCTTCATAACCTGTCTCCTGCTTATCTTTTGGGCAGATATTTCAAGTGGGTCCGTGCTACTGATAGTAGCTACTATTGCTACTATGAAGCTATAGATAAATGCCCATTTTTCATTGTTCAGCCCCACTGTGTACCTCTGTTCTATCACAGGATGTTTCTTACATCCCAAATACACACACTAGGTAAAAGTTGTAAAGACTTCACTGCATCTGCTCCAAACACTCTTTTTAAACACTGCACAAATCAATGTAGCCTTTGCAGATGTGAACTGTTTTTCACTTCTGTTTCAATCCTTCACAAAAAAAGAAATGGAGTTTCTTCAAGGGAGTTACCTGTTTTTCTTTAAATGGCACCACTGTTTCCTTTGGAGCATCTCTGCGTCTTGCTGAGGAACTCTGTAGTCTGTCATTACTTTGATATTAAAACTAATTAAAAGTAACCTAAATTCATAAATGCTTATAAAAGTATCTGTTGTGCAAAATTTGCAAAGCAGCGGTAGATGTTCGTATCCAGTCTTAAGACATGGAAAAAATGTTGTATTTGAAAGCCTGTTTGTGTAATAGACTGAAACATCTAAATACTATGTACAGCAGCACCGTGCTGTATATATACTGCGTAAATAATACTTGCAACACCTTGGGCTGAGGACCTGAAGTTACAAGTGCGCTTGTATCAGTTGTTTCAGCAAGGAGGGCTGGAGAAATCTTTGCACCTACCTGATTTCCATTGCTTAAGATACAGAAAAACATTCTCTTCCTTTTTTTTTTTTTTAATTGAATAAATTAATTTATACAACATAATTCTCCTTTATCTGTTATAAAAATTTTCCTAAAATTTTACTGCAGTTATCTCATTTTCCTAAAAACGTGCACAGCAAATGTCAGTGGCTGCTAAGTCAGCTCTGCATGTAGGCTCAAATGTATTGCAGAATTTTTCCTCTTAGGCAGTCTTAACTTACATGTTAATAACAATGCTTGTTGTCTTGGTCTTGCTTCTGAGACTAATGTGAGGACTTTGGTTATCTGTCATTTTTAAGTGAGTATCTTTCTGGACGTCTTCCATGTGGAGGACAATGTGACACAGTGGTGAGGATTCCTGTGTCCCCCCTGGTGATAAGTTATGAGGAATCCCAGCCCAGAGCACTGTCCTATCAGGGGGATAAATCATGTTTCTGGATTCAGCCTGCCCAAGACGTTGAGGAGTAGGTGAAATCTATTGTTGGTGTAGGGGTTTAGAGAGCTCTTGATCAGGGTGACATTTGCTTGTCACCACCGAAGAAGGTATGTGCTGTAGGCTGCTTTATATAGAGCAAATCACTTCGTGCCTGAATAGATCTTGCAGGGCTGTTCCTTCATTTAGTGCAAAGGGCATAATTCCATAGAAGTTTTCTGCACATTTGTCAATGTTGAAATTCTGTGTTTCATTTATGAAATGAAGAAAATCTCAGCTCTTATGTATATTCTGTAGTTAAAGAGGAATAAATTTAGGATCATTCTGGTAACTATTAAATAATAACAGCACATCACTGCTCAGAAATGCTACATTTGAATAAGTGGGAAAGACGTTGAAAAGGAGATGATGGGATTAGACCATTAGTGGGATTAGACCAGGTGATGCGATTGGAGAAGATGGACAAGGGTTTGGCACACTGACAGTGTCTAAGAACTGAAAATACTTATATATTGAAAGTACATAAATTACTATCACTTTCCTTTTCCTTTGAGCTAAGTACTGCAGATAGTCATTAGGATTCAGCTAATTTAGGATACACAGCCTGATTTATAATTAAAGTTGTTGGTTTACAAATGGCATAAAAGGAAATGTTACATGGCCCAGAGGACTGGCGATACTAATGGATTTTAATAATACTTGGAACCCTATCCAGAGGGGGTCTAAGCTATACACACAGGACTCCTGTTATTTAGCAGATGTTACAGCACGCTGGCAATACAAAAGTAATCTAAACGAAAATCACATAATTCATGTAATTTCAAAACTGAAATGAATACATCTAAATTAGCAAAGGACAAATGTTTATATCAAATGGCCTTAGACGTCCCACTCTTCTCAGATCAGAGCTATTTTTTGTTAGAAAGCAGATGAACTACCAGTAGATAGTGAGCAGTTTGAAGCTGATGTACAATAACATCTTGTAGAAGTCTATTTATAAAGTAGAAGACATTCTGGTCATGATTCATTGACTAAATGTAGGTGTTTGCCATTATTTTAGGTGCTATGGAGTATCTTGTGTGGCCTCTGTCAAACCTTCAAAAATGTGTAGGTCTCCCTTAAGCCCTATATCCTGGCAAATACAACTGTCTTTTAGTTCTTTTGTAGATATCTTGGATGCCTTATGAAGACTCAGACAGCATTGGATTTCTATATTTAGTCATCTGAATTGAAGCCTTTATATATATGAGGAAATATGGGAGATGATTTTGCATTTCACGGGAAAAGTTTTTAGATTTCATTACAATTCAATTCTTTCCAGGAAGTGAACTTCTGCTCCCTGTGTCAATTCAAAGACAAATATGCTTATTTTAATGCAAAAGCAAGTGAAAAAAAAAATGTTCTTACTGCTGTTTGATCTCTAGAGTTAACATGAAACAAACGGAATCCACCTTATTTTTAGGAATCACTAACCTAGTGATTGCAGTTTTCATTTAATAAACTCTATGTAAATCCAAGATGTGAAGGGGGACAGAAAATGATAACAGTCTTGCTTCAGACAGCTTGGCTTTTCTTGCAGAACTGGCTGCTACTGACGGTGCTATAGGGGGGAAAAGGAAAAGACATTTTCAGTGTCTTAGCGTCTCAGATGAGCTTCCTGTGTCAACAGTTTGGAGCAGAATCTTTTACACATATGCTGAGCTCAGGTGATCAGGTCCTCACCTAGAGGTGGTAATTACGCTGATATTTCTGAGGATCGTTTGTCAGAGGAGACTCTTACTTTAACAAGCAAAGAATACACCTCGTTAAAATTGCATAAAACAAGTATTATAGTTGAACAATTGTGAGAAATTTTTTTAAACAGTAATTCTCATTTTTATTTTATGAAATCTTTAAAGATATGCAGGCCCTGTATGGAACTGTAAGAGAACTGTAGTGCAAATTTTATTGTTGTGTCAAAACCATATGGAAATGCATAAAACGATCTTATTGTATTTATTTAAAAACCACTAAAAAGGGAGTATAAAAATACTATAGGGAATATGAAAATACTATATAAATCCACCATCATAATGAAGTAAGATCCAAGTCCTTTATTCAGTAATTATATTACTGGTACTAGGCTCACTTACAAGTGAAATGATTCATCTAATGTACCTGCAGTATTAGCCTGTACACATCAAAACCTTTCTTACTGAGAGAATAAATGTTGCTTTCCCTACCATCTTAAATTATGCTTTGGAATTCTGAACTGCCACTTGGCTTTCCGTCCAAAAGGCTGTTTAAGAAAAAGATCTTATTCATGCCAAAAACCGGTTAATCCAAAACCATTTAAGAGATATTTTCTATATCTGAAGGTGGCAAATTCTGCTTCCGTCCACAGTATGAGTTCTGGAATTGCATATTGAATTGTTCCAGCCTCATAATGTTTGACATTTACAGATTCTTAATGAATATCCCAGAAAAAAGGTATTTTTCTATGCCAGAGGAATCCTATGCTGGCCACTCCGCAACCATTGTCTCCATGATTTACTTTAAGGAAGAACTGGATGGCTTGTAACTGCTTCTGCATGCTCTGCAAGTTAATGGATTTCTTTGATGTTTTTATCACATCATTCATCTTATATTTGTTTCTGAGGAGCCTATGATTTGCGCTTTTCTTTATGGCAACAAAATACCTAGAAATACTGTATTAGTTCCTTGACATTTTGTGGTGGGTTTGCAGTTTACAGGAGCTGTTGTAAAGAAAATGAAGAAAGACCTTTTACCAGCATGTTATTACAGGATGAAGTAATCTATTTCTGCTCCAGTTCAGTGAAATACTTAATTTATACTTTAGAACCGATGCTTTAAGGCTTGGGTAATTTTGGATCTGGCTCACAAGCATAGGATCTCTTCTCTAAATGTCTTTGACCAAGGATACATTTTCAAAGGATAATGAGAAACCTTATATAGTACTTTTGCCATGGATCCCAAAGTGCTTTGTAGAGGGAGTCAACAGTAATATTATCATTCTACAGCTGGCTTGCCTCAATTTCCTTCTACAGTGTGCGTACTTAATTTCTCTCTGGTATGGACTAGAATAAAAATGGTACTGTAAGAAAAAGCAACAAAAGGAACTACTAAGGAAAAAAGCTCATTAGGGTTAAGACGTGATTTTTCCTCTCAAACACGTGGGTGAAGTGGTAGGAACACAGTAGATCATTCAAGAGGAAAGCAAATTGAGACAGATTAATTTTTAGAACTTAATTCAGTATATTAGTAGAAGGTTGGTAAATAGCAGAACCTTAAAATAACAAATGACTCGACTTGGGCAACAGCAGAGAGTGTTGGGGTGAGTTTTGGTCTATTTTGTATCACTACCATTTAGTGAAATGTCCTGGGGAAACTAAGGAAGACTTTTTCCTCCTTAGATTGCAAGCTAGCTCCCATTAGGAAGCCCCATCTATGACTGTTGGAGTCACACATGAGGCGATATGGAAGCGTGGTGGCCTCTGCATTTGTAAGTGCTGGGCATGCACACAGATCTTAAATGGTTTTTTTCTGGGTAGCTGAATGAAAATTTTGATTAGAGGTCCATAGTGAAAAAGAAAGAATGGAAATAACAGCTCTTCAGAAAGGAATAGCAAATCATTGATGAATAGAAGTTGACTCACATTTTCAGTGCTATCTTCAATTTGAATGATTCCACTGCAAAATCAAAATGAAAACAAAATGAAGATGCAGAGAAAGAATTTAATGTGAGATGAGTTTGAAAAGATTAGACTGTTTATGCAGATGTATAACCTGAAGGTTATAAAGAAAATAATATAAAGAAATATAAAGAAAATAATTTTGAAGATTTTATTTGTCTTTCCTCAAAATAAAAGAAAAAATAAAAGGAAATGCTGAGTACATTGGGACTGGAAATCATAAGGAAGGTAATTTTTTTCAAGGTAATAATTCTCCTGTGGAAGTCTCCAAATGCAGTAGAGTGTGCACTGTGGAGACAGTGAGGTCTGGAAATTTTTTTAACAAGCAGGTTTTTCTGTATATACTAAAACTATGTCCCAGTCTGGTGGTTCCATACATTTCAGTGAATAAGCCAACCAAATACTGCGGCAGTTAGGGAGGAGCTTCCTCAAAACATGTTTTTCCTGATATTCCATCAGATTTTACAGTTTTTCTATAGCATCTAGTACCAATCACTGCTCAGACAAGAGTTCAGAGCAGCTGAATAGCAATCTGATGCAGTCGGATTTCTCTCCTTGTGATGATGATGGTCATTTATACTGTCTCTTGAAAGCCAACCAGATAGAAGTATAGAGAAAGGGACAAATTCCACAGAAGATATTAAAAAGATTGGGATCAGTTACATGGTAGTAAATGAAAAGGTTTTGATGAAATATATACAGAGTTAGTGTTAGATCAGTGCGTGCTTCTATTCATCATTCATTTCAATAAGAGAGGCAGGAATAAGTCAGTAAAAATATAGATTAAGTATTTTGTGCAACTTCATACAAGCACATCACTAAAGCCAAGAGCTTTGTAGAAATATAGAAAAAAATAGTTTGTGTGTGTTTGTATAATAGAAATTCAAGTAAAAATTTTTGATTTAAACAAAAACCATCCTGCTTCAAGCAAAAATTCACCTTTTATTGCTGAGGCTTAGGAAGAAACTTCCCTGATAGGTACGTTAGACTTGTTTGTTTTAGAAGGTTGTTTGACATAGCTTAATTTTCTCAGTATGTCATAGTATCTATTATTAGAGAGAGTAAACTCCTGACTCAGAGAGACCAGCAGTGTGGTCAGGCTTGGGCATATCTATTTTTCACTTCTCAGCTAATCTAATTTGCTGCTGGTACTGCGTGTAACTCAATTCAAAGCTAAAATATTTTTTAAAGTAGTGGCATGTCCCCGAGCCCGGTCATTGACCTGAATTTCATAGTGTAATTCATGTTGCTTGGAGTCAGTAAGTTGCATCCAGATTGAACAGCCAGTCCTCCAGGGCAGATGACAAGACCAATCTAAGACAAGCAGCAAAACCTTAGGCCGAATAGTGATACAACTCCCGTGAAGGATAACGGCTTGCATCTGCACTACTAGTGTACATGAGTGATCAGTTCTGCATACCCGATTTGCAGTTAGTGGCCCCAGGGCAACTGGCCCTTTTACTATAATTCCATAATACAGATAAAGACAGCTCACCTGTGCTATCGTTTTGGGCACCTTTGTGGGATGTAGCGTAGTTCTGTAACAGTGTTTGGTCATTTGTACAAATAGCCCGGGGGTTTCCGATCCTTCGGGGGCCTCTGCAGTCCTACAGCCTGCTAGACTGCTCCCTTTTACACACAGACCTAGAATCATAGAATGGTTTGGGTTGGAAGGGACCTCAAAGATCATCTAGTTCCACCCCCACTGCCATGGCAGGGACACCTCCCACTAGACCAGGTTGCTCAAGGCCCCGTCCAACCTGGTCTTGAACACCAGGGATGGAGCATCCACAGCCTCCCTGGGCAACCTGTGCCAGTGTCTCACCACCCTCAGGGTAAAGAATTTCCTTCTAATTTCCAGTCTAAAGCCATTACCTCTCGTCTTATCACTACAGGCCTTTTTGAAAAGTCCCTCCCCAGCCTTTTTGTAGGCCCCCTTCAGATACTGGAAGGATCCTCTTCCAAAGCTGCTCGCAGTTCACTCTACAGAACAATGAGATGTGAAAGTATGTATTTGTTTGTGTATACGTATGAATATGATTATTTATTCACTCCTAGCTATCAATATCTAGTTATGGCAATGTTATTGGTATATATTGGAACGTAATTCTTTTTTGGGTTATAGGGAGTATTTTGGTGGAAGATCTTGCAATACTGTGTTATGCAGACATAGTGGTAATGAGTCAGGAACTGGCATGCTGTCCTCTGAGTCAGGATATTAGGGGGCATTGTGTACCAGAGGTACTTTCTTTTGGCTTAGCTGCAGATCTGACCATCTGTGGTCATAAAAGATCCTGGGAATATTTTTGTAATAACCTAGTTTAGTGACCAAATTTGATTATGAGTAATGGCTTTTGAATGAACTTTCCCAGATTATTACTATTACTTCTTCTATAAAACATGCTTTGTCATGTTGTCATATTGTCCTGTTTAGATATGTAATTTTATGCATTTTAATCTGCTATTAATCGTGTCAAAGATCCAAACAAAACTATCATTGGAGATAGTTTGCAAAGCTGTGGAATGCTCAGATCCCTTGTGAATATTGATCGTTCTAAGTATGCCTGTGTGCACAGGCAGTTCAGACACTGCCTTGAGATGATCAAGGTTATTGTATGCAAACAACAGATGCATTACTTCTTCTGTCCCCTGTTTAACCTCTTGGGCATGAAAGTCACTAATCACACTGTTCTTCCAAATGTAAAAGCCTCCAGGCAATCTAAATGAACAATGAGAACTTCAGTGATCCACTGGGACCTTACCAAGGTTTAAAGCGTGTTGAATACATATTAAAATAAAGGGCTTGTTGTGCCCTTAGGAAATAAATGACTGCCCTTCATTTCTTTTAGAATTCAAGATAAATTTCAAGGCATTTGACTGGTTGACTGTAATGTGATTGGATTTGATTTCAATACACTGAAGGAACTATGCTGTTAATTCCTATATTAATTTCATTTGAAAACTCTTGCTGGGCATTTGTAATTCACACACAGCTGATTCATACTTCTTTTTCTTCTATTGAAGCTTAGACCAGTACAAACATATCTGATTAATTCTGTAGCTCTACTATGTGATATAAGTAGAGCTTATTCACATATACAGGTGAAACTTAATAGAGCGTGTCTTCCCTAAAGTAAGACAGAGGAAAATGTTTAATAACCATCTCAAAATTGCTTTTTCTTGTTTATCTTTAAAATGGTAAATAACGCCAGAGTAGGATTTGATACACATTTGTATCTAAAGGCTTCCGTAACTGGTATTTTTTCATCCCTTCAGCAATACCAGCCTTATCACCTCCATAAAAAAACCTTTTGAATTTCTGTGATGAAGACTCGAAGTGACATTGTGAGATATTACAGAGCTGTCCCATCTACTGTCTGTTTAGATCACTGTAAGAGGCAGGGTTTTTTTTTAAGATGGATGAGTGCAGAAGCCTAAAATGGAAAGGCTTTGCTCTGTTTTGCAGGGAACAAAAAAAGAAGTAATTATTCCTTTGTATCTTCTGGCAGCACCCAATAGCTATAATAAGAAAAGTATTTTGTCTGAAAGAAAAAATGCCCAAACCCACAACCCCCTTCCCACAGCCACTAAAGTGTCATCTGACTGCAGGACTTTATATTGCTTATTGAAAGACAAAGGCTTGACTTTGAGTCCCAGTAGCTTATTCTTCAAGCTGGTCAGAGCTAGATCACTCACAGAGGCAGTGAAAAGAGGGACTAGAAAAGCAGAAGCCTCATTTGTGGCTGGGTCAACAATGGAAGGGATGCACCTGTGGCTGGGTGGATTCACACAATGGGCTGCATGTGACATGCAAAATTCAGGGAAACGATAATGTCTCCTGGCTTCCAGCAGGAAAAAGGAGACAGGCAAGTGTAAATCCCACAAGTAGCTGGCTGGAACAGCGAGCTGAACGCATTGGGACTAAAATGACATGAAAAAATGGCTTTTAGGGTTATCCCCAGCCACCAGAGAAAACAGGATTCCTACAGGTAGGTATCCCAGTGAGAAAGCCACTCTCACTGGTTTGGAAAAGTGCTGCTCAAGTAGAGAACAAAGGGAAAATGTGACACAGTTGTTGTTGATATCAGTGTCTTATTGTCCTATAGGTCTGAAGTTTGAGGAAATGCAAGAAAAGTTTGGGGAGGAATTCTTCAATATCTGCTTTGATGAAAACGAAAGAGTTCTTCGAGCTGTAGGTGGGACCCTTCAGGACTTCTTCAATGGCTTTGATGCTTTGCTGGAGCACATTAGAACTTCATTTGGAAGACAGGCCACCCTGGAATCCCCTTCTTTCCTATGCAGAGAGCTCCCTGAAGGCAATCTCATGCTTCATTATTTTCATCCACATCAGATTGTGGGATTTGCAATGATTGGGATGATAAAGGCAGCAGCAAAGAAGATTTACCGCTTGGAAGTGGAAGTAGAACAGGTCACTAATGATAAGTTGTGTTCAGAGGGGACAAACGCAGGTAACTGCAGTTGTCTGACTTTCCTTATCAAAGAACATGAAAATGCAAATATCACAAAAGCACTTCCACCAGGAACTTCCCAATCCCCATTAGACCTGAGGATTAGCATCAGCACCTTCTGCAGAGCTTTCCCCTTTCATCTGATGTTTGATCCAAACATGCTGGTTCTCCAGCTTGGAGAAGGTCTTAGGAAGCAGCTCAGATGTGACAGTCATAAAACTCTGAAATTCCAAGACTGCTTTGACATAGTTTCTCCTAAAATCAGTGCCACATTTGAACGAGTTCTCTTGAGATTATCTACTCCCTTTGTCATTCGGACCAAACTTGAGGATTCTGGCTCTGAAAATAAAGATAAGGTAAGAATGTTAATTTGGTGTGTGTATGTGTGCAATGGGAGAGGATTATTTATTCAGAGAGAGGCAGCTCAAGTCCTGTGTACTCTGGAAAGCTCCCTTATGCCTCGCGAACAGGGGCTAAGTGGTATTCCCCAGCCAAGTGAATATTTTCCTAAATTATTTATAAGCTTTGCTTGTGATGTTGTAGCAAATCGTGACATTGCCATTCAGAAAATTCTGCGCTGTGGGGTTGAGTAGTGCAGCTTCAATCAAAAGGGTGAGAGATTCTACAAAATGCCCATATCTAATCCTTAATTTCACTCCAGCTATTTTATGATAACAGTAATAGTTATTAAGCCATTTACTAGGGAATAGCTTTCAGTATGTTCTCTGAAAGACTCTCACTGCAGGGTTCCCACTGCCACTTTATTATATCCTATTTCCCTGTTTCAAAACAGTGCTTTCCTCAGTGTCTCTTGTCTCTCACCCTGCACTCAAGGGAACCAGAGCTGTAAATGGCACCAAGTATCACTTCCGCCAGTTTTAATGCTTTCCAGTCATTTAAATAGGCACTTGTCCTCCTACACTACCTCTTTCCTCAGTGTTTTAGAGGAGAGCTACCTGAGCTAGTGAACCCTACGTTGAGTTCAGTGCATCCCAGGTGAGTTAAATGAGAACACGTCTTCTAGAGTGGACCTCTCCAAAGGCTGGATAGAGTGTGTCTGAATATCCTTAAATTATGGGAAAGCTTTTTGCTGTGAAGTTGGGTTCCAGCTTTATGCACTGTACTTAATGCTTACATTGAAAGCCTGTGTGTGGGTGCCTTGGAAATGCTGTTGCCCTAAGTGAAGGAATTATTAATTTTCAGGGTTTTTAAGAGATAGCACCCAAAAATAACCAATGTCAATCATACTGGGCACTTAAACACCCAAGTTCTGCCTATGGGTACCACATTTACAGTTTATGCGGTCTGGATATGGCTTGAGAAACTCCACCTCTGTTTTGCTACCTACACTGGGCCAGAATTTCAGAAAGACTCTGTGGTAACTGCGTATCGCGCTCCAGGTTCTTTCCAAAACATAGCCACTTCTGACAGCAGCAATGTTTCCAGCTCCTCTGTGCCACTGCTCTTTGACACCGATAAACACGTTCCTGCTGCGTTTTCCCCTAGAAACAACGTGTTCCCCCAAGAGAAGCCAACAGGTGCTTCTCATTTTGTATGAGTTGATTTAATTCAGCCTATTTCAAACCAAAAGGGCTTATTTTTCAGAATCAGTCCTCAAAGTCACCCTAGCCTTCAGTTACGAAGAGGAAATGTTGTGTGAAAAGCACGAAGGTGTTGCTTCTGAGCTACCTTTCAGCACAGATGTTTCTCTTCTGAGTGAGACTTGTGCCGTGCTCCTTCCTCCCTCGTGCCCATCCCTCTGTGGCACCTTCCCCTGCCCTGGAACAGAGTCACGGCCCTTCAACCATCTTCCACTCTTCATGACTCTGCTGCAGATGACTCTGAAGAAGAAGATGGCTTTGGTGAGGGTGGGGGGGCTTTAAAAACTTTTTCCCCTCTCTAATTAGAAGTTAAACAAAACATTCTCTTACCTGGGCAGGTTTCATACTCTCGTGGCGTATGCTGTGGTTTGTACCCTGTGTCATTACAGGTGGGTAATGAATCAAGTCAGTGGTGGGCCCAGCTACCACTTGTGAGAGTGACCTTCTCTCTCTGTCTTAAAGTCGTGTGTAGAGTCAGACCCCGAACAACAAGTGTCAGCACCAGCACTGTAGTAGCAATTCAGATTTTCTTGAGAAGCAGGTAAAGGGGGATATATATGCAATCCTTTGTCTACCAGCAGTTAAGAGAAAAATTGTCTTGAACAGTAAAATGTAAATGAGAGGTGTGAGGTGCAGGGCACCTGAGGAAATTGTGCTGCAGGCACAGGAATTACTCTGAGAATGTCAGTTTAGCTGAAGAGGTATTTTTTTCTGAGTCACTCCTTTTATAAGCACTTTTCAAAAGTTTCTGTTTGTGAGTAGTTAAACAAAGCTTTGTGAGTAGTTGAACACAGGTCAGCATGCGATGCATTTTGCTAGGTATTGCCTTTTTTTCAAAAATGGAAAATTCCACAGATTCAGAGGTTGCAGTTGTCTTGCTTTTGAGAGGAGCGACAGGGCAATACTGTTATGTTGTGCTCAAGTCCTTGATATCTCCTGGATAAAAAAAAAAATAGACTTAAGCCTTGGAAACTGCATGTGGTATTATTTTCCCAGACCTCAAGTTGCTCATGCAGCTCATTTTGGAATTCTTTTCAACTTGTCAACACTTGTTTGGAAGCTGAATATTGGGCAGGTAGATCAGTGGCTGTAAGCATGACCCCGCTTAAAATCTGGCAGCAGCTGACTGAGGTGTTTCCCTATTTCTCTGTCACACACCTCCATTCAGTTCATATTGCAATTGCATCCCATTTAAAGCTATTAATCTTTTTGTTTTTTAGAAAATTCTGACTCTGCAGTAACCTCCACACTTTTTAGTCTTGGTTACTTTAAATGGCAGTTGAAAGGATGCGACCCAGGCAACTGCTGCAGTTTTGAAGCTGTTCAGATGTCTCAGTGGTTCCTCAAGAAATAAAAAATGTTTTAAACAGCTTTGTGATGAACAGAGGACCTTTCAGCCTCTCTTCAAAGCACTTTTATTGTCATTTCAATACATAAATTGGATCTTTTTTCAGGCTTGCAGTGAGAAAGATAGAATAATAAAACAGTTTTCACTTAGTCCTCGCACCAGCTCTTTGTTCAGATGAAAGTAAGTCACAACTCGTGGTCTTTCCCTAAGTCAGCACCCAGAAGCAAAGTGAAGTTCTCCTGTCTTTCAAAGTGCTTAGTGCTTGTTTCATTTTTGCCAATGCTCATCTGTGTGCTTCGGTTTGCTGGGATTGGAATCACTGGAATAAATGACTTGGCTTTATAACACAATTCTAAATTTCAGATGTTAGACTTGTAAGGTCTGGGTGATAGGTACCACTTCCTGCAGAGATGCTTGTACACCTTCTCAGAAGCGCAGCCTCATACTTCAATACATCAGTATGTCAGCAAAATTTTGTTAATTTGATATGTGACCAGCTGTTCCTTGGGGCTGTGAGCATTTACAGGATCCCGTTGGTGCAGGGACCAAATATATGGAATTTCTAACTTTAATCCCAATTTTTAACACCATCCATAGTCCTGGGTCATAATGCTAATGTATCGATGCTTGCTTGGCTGATATTTTAGTCTTCGTTAAACAGGGGACACATGTGGACAATACAAGCATTTGTTCCACAAAATAATAAGCCATTGTATAAATTTATTAGGTCGTCCCTACATTTATCATAATTGTGCAACTAAACACACTTGTATGTCCGTGGAGAATAAGAACCATATTTTAGAAACTAATCTGGAATAAGATAGGCTATGATAGTTTATTTCCATCCTTTCTTCCCTCCATCCTTCTGTCATTCCATTTTTTTCTGCAGTGATCAAGTTATCCACACTGATGCTTTGGGCTTTTTCTTGCTTATTATTGATTTTATCATCTTTAGATGTATAAAAGCTGAATGTGGTTGGCCTCTGAGGTTTCCAGTTCTCCTATGCAGCTAAATTTTTCTTGGTTTTTGCTCTTTGTAGTACAGTAGTGCCCAGATGCTGAAGGGAGTATTAGGACCCTGTTCTGCTACTTCTTGTAGAAACTTTATGTTGTCTTTCACATTTCACACTAATTTTTTTTATTCAGGGTTTTTTTGTGTTTAAGCGGAGAGTTTCACTCTGAATGCAGATTTTCCAAATTTTAAGTATTATCCCAAACACAAATATTGCTGTTTCACCTTTCTCAGGAAGCCCATTCTACACCTCTCTGGGAGCAATTATTTATTTCAATAATAAAAAATACATTTGTTGTGGCAATTACTCATTTGGAATGGATTGCTTTTAGTTTCACACATGGTTAATACAACTGTCCTCCACAAGAGTTTATGAAAGTTAGTGGTGTCACATATGGAATAAGATGCAATTAAAATTGAGAGGACTGGGTCTGAACTTGTCTGCTGGAGTGTCTCTGGGGCGTTGATCCAGACTCAGTCCTCATGGTGCACAGACTGACAAGATGAGCCCTGCCAGCACTGATTTGTAGGTGCCTTTCTGAAACTGTGACTTGGCATGCAGTTGGCAAGAAAGTTGGAAGTGAGTCATGAAATAAATTATTTGGTTCCCTGCCAGATACTCTGCATCTGTGTTTTCCTTGTACTACTGCTCTCCTGCTCAGACTAACAGCCCTTTTCCACCTTTGAAATAAATCAGTTTTTATAAGGATACTCACTGGCCTTTGACTTACTGTCAGGCCTTAAAAAACTTCAATTTAGAGAACTTAAAGAACTTAAAGAATAAAGCTGGTACCTAAAACTGCATTACTGAAGGTGGCCAGCATTATTCTGGTGGAATGTATTCTCTTTGAATATGCCATTTTATTAAAATCGCAGCTTCCCCAGGAGTTCAGCAAAATGTATTCTGGAAAATATTTTACTTTTATTGTTGTAAAATGTGTTGTTCAATAATTTTAGGTGCAAAATACTTTTTGTTAGGAAAAAACCTGACATAGTGCAGTGTTTAAAATATGAAACATTTGGCTTGACAAAGAAAATTTTTCCATTGCAAGAAGTTCCAAATCCCACATATAATTCAGATTTTCAAGAAATACCAACTCTGTAATGATAAAATATCCAGCACAATGGTAGTGTCTTTTTTTTTATAGCTCTCACTGACTGGGCAGGCTGTCTGAGCCAGCACCTCATCTTTTGTCAGTGGGGAGGAGAGGTTTGTGGTAGACTGGCTAGACTGTGCTAGCAGGAACTTGTCCCCGTGCACTGATTTAGATAAATACAAAATAAATAGAAATAAACCAGTCTAAAGCCAGGATTAAAAACAAACAAACAAACTGTATCTGCAAAGTTAGATTGTAAAGTGTGTCGATAGACACATAGTAAGTGGCCAGATTTTTAAAAATGCTGAGTAATAAGCAACTGTTCATTTTAAAATGTAGGCTGATTCAGTGGAAGCTGGCGGGAATTTCCCCTGCTCATTTCCATTGTTTTGTTTAACTGTGGAGTTACTCATCTAGCCCTTCTTCTGCTGGATGAGGAAGTGCCATCTCTATGTCACATATTTCCTTTCAGTCACTCAGATGTGTATTTGCCATGTGTGATCAGATCAAAAGAACATCCAGTCCGGTGTGCTGACTCTCACAGTGACCAACAGACAATGAGAAAGACAAGAAGAAGTTTAAGCCTCCAGTGCTCTTTTCTGTAATATACCCTGGAGAGCTTTTAGCTCTCCCAGGAAGAAAGCACATCCTCTTGCAGTGGCATCCAGGATGTGGTCCTGACAGTCCCTGCACGATGACTCCTCCATAATTTTCTCTAGTGCTCTGTGAACAATGGGAAGTTCATACTGTCATCTTCTGTGGCATCCTGTGCGCATAAGGTCCACTCTTTACTGGAAACTGTGAAGATGAGACCTCTCTGATTGGTGACCGCTTTCAGCTAGGTCTGTGGGGACACGGTGTGAAGAGTGGAGCAGCTGGCAAGGAAGCCTGCTCGCCCGTTGCTTCAGCAGCTTTCCCGTTGTGTTTGTTAACCATTGGAAGCTGTACACAACTAATGCTTTTTAAAGTGCAGAAAGTACACTGCCTCTTTTTTTTATACTAAAAGTCTATTTTTATCCACTAATTATTATTCTGGACCAAGTGAATGAATTGAGCAGTCCTGACAGCGGCAGACTATAAGAAAGTGTTTTGCTTTTGCTCTGTAACTTTGCTTTTCCTCCTCTCCTAATAAAATTCAAATGAAGTGGTCTGAAAGTCATTCTAGCATGAGGGACATCTGTCACTTATGATCTAGGAATTCTGATTTTTCCCAGAGCTGGCTTATTCACAGTCAGTCAACCTTTGACATTAAGGTCCTATTGCTTTGCAGGCTCCTGGAGCTCTCAGAGTGAGGTTGTGTCTTCTGTTTCTGCTAATGTTAATATCCCACCCATTTACTTGTCAAAATGTGTTTGGACTTTGATGGTTTTCAAGATGAATTGGACTGGCTGGCTTGACTGCTTCTGGAGGCTGTGATGGGTTATGAGAAACAGCAGATGACATGACTTTCTTATCTCAATAACAGTTTTGCATCGGAGAGCTTCAATAACACTGTGAAAGTGGCCTAGAATTTTTAATATTTGTTCTTTGAGGCAGTCCAATGAAAATGTCATTTAAAAAATGTTTTCAGTGGTAGGACTGAAGAAGTGTAGCAATCTAAAGAAAAAATACTCCCTTGACTGTTTAGTCAAGTGGCTATTAAAACAATTTGACTCCATGGTGAACTCTCCCCTCTTATAATTTGTATAATTTTTTTTTATGATAAGGAAGCTGCTTGCACATGAAAATATCCATCTTTCTCTATTTCACTGAGAGCTTTTGAATGGGTTTCTAAATTACACTATGTCAAAACTGGAACAAAAAAGTGCATTTCATTAATTTTTACCTTACATAATGAAAATACTCAAGCACAACTCAGTTTGATTTTCAGGGATACATTTTTGTCTACCTCTCCCTTCTAGTGACTAAACTTAAGTATCAGTTATTCACAGTACCTTTTTATCCTTTTCCTCCATTGCTCATCTGAGTTCTTGAGGGACTGAGGTTTTTGTGGCATCGCAGCCCTCGAATCTGAATAGGTGTGATGCCAATAAAAAGCTATTTTTGTTGGGGTGGTTGAATTAAAGTAGAAACATTCAGTCACTCTTTACCTTCCTCCCTCCTGTCCTGGCACTTGCAACTGGGCAATATACATCATCAAGGTAAGTCTTCTTTTCTGTATCTCTCTACAGAGGCTGAAGTAGCCTTAGAAAGAAGGCGAAAAGTCTGAGCGTCTCAGTCTGTTGAGTGGATTTTGTGCATGAGCCCCCACAAGTGCATGGCTGGGGCATCAGAGGCTGTGGGAAGATCTGGATGTTCCTCTGAGCCTAAACACTAAGCTTGTTGCTCTGAGGGGCAGCAAATGCAAGGCTTGGCACTACCTTTGTTGGCAGCTTTCAGTTGTAAGGTCACTCTTACCCATCAAGTGCCGAAACCTCCTGCTGACCCTGCTCCTGGAGCATACTTCTTGCCTGAGAATAAGCCTGAGTTACTCCAGGTTACTCGCAGAGTGGCCCTACATGGTCAAAGAACCCAGGGAGTGGAAAGGAAACTCTTTTTTTTCCCTTCACCTTAAATTTTGTCTTGAAAACTCAATTAGGGCCATGGAAGTCCCTTCCTATTTGGTTTTGAGTGTAGCTTAGTAGTTTTGGACCAGTTTTTGATTACTTGGCTTGAGTCCTCCAATCCTATCTCATAAATATCTAGTCTTTTGAGCTTGTATTGTTGTTGACAGCATGGAAGGACTCTAAATACATTAATTTACTCACGCTCACTGTGCACGAATCTTGTTCTGGATTCTTCATGCTTTATTTCCACAGAGGCAAAGCCCCGAAGTTCTGAAACTCTGCATGAAATAGGAACTTTGCTGATGTTTTACTGGCCATGGACCCAGGCAGAATAAACAGCTGACAGCACATTACTTTGTCTTTGATTTGTGCCGGGTTTTAACACCTTTTCTATTCTGTGAATGTAGCTGAATCAGACATGGTATATTTTATAGGTCATAAGACTCGAAGGAAGGGGAGTACTACTACGGAGTAACATTCAATGCACAGTGCAGCCAGGCAGACCAGCAATTGGATAACTGAATGTGCTACTCGGGAAATACTCTTTCATTATGTGTGGCTCTTTAGGACATGCTAAGACAGAAGTTATCTCGGTAACCAATGTGTTAGATGTAGAGGTTACATAAACCACAGAAGTACTGCTTAGAGGGGACACAGGGATGTGCCCAGGTTCTTCTGCCTGTGCTAAGCCATCAGAAGGAAAAGGAATAATCTAGAGTTTTGTAAAGTGCTGTCTTGAGGATTCCTCAAATTTTGTAGTTTGTCTTGTATGTCACTTTTTCAGTGTGCCTTTTATAACCATATATATTCACATTCTCTCCAGCTGCAACGATCTATAATAAATATCCTTTCAAAAGTATGCAGCATCCTCCTTGTATCATCATGATTAAAGAAAGCGAAATGAGTTAACCCGTAAAATAATATTTAGATTATTTGTTCCTGTCACTAACCTTACTGGCATTTGTAAGTGAGAATCTAGGATTAATATCTGAACAGAGAATTAAATGTTCTTTTTCCACATACCTCGGAGAGGCATGTAAGATATTTCTAACACATAATTTTCCTCCTGTAGTGGTTCAAAACAGAATAAACTTGTTCCTCTGCAGATTGCAAACAAATCATAAACATTTGGTACTTGAACTCCTCAGGAAGAGGTAAACATTTTAAAATGCAGTCCTAGTCTAAGACACATTTAAACATTATTTTAAACATTTTGACCAATGTCATTTCTATCTTCTTTGTGATTTTTATGTATTTTATCATACTTATTACTCTCTTTCTTTCTTTCTGAGAACAGAAATTAATCTTGTTCACACAGCTTTTTCTGTAATGATTCTCACTCTACTGTGGGACCACTAACAGAGCAGGTTGTGGGCAACTCTATCAGGAATATAAACATATTTTGTGTTCATTTTTGCATCACCTTTCTTTTTCTTTGAAAATTTAGAGATCCGTGTAACTAGAAGGGACTGTTATGAACATGTTAGGTCTGCATAAATAAGGATTTTAGCTATTAATTGTCTTTCTGACAACATCTTCCTAGGAATATTCCAGTGGCATTAGTAGATTGCTGTCATGACTGGAGTTTGTACGATCTCATTATTTCACGTCTCAGTACTTCAGTCTAGTACTTCCCTCCTCAAATGTTGAATGGTAGCTTTAAAAATATCTGTTCTGTTGAAAATGTAGATCTAGGGGATCCTCCTCAAGACAATACAGATAATATTATCAAAGTGTTTAAAAAAGATGGCTTGTACTGCCAGATTACAAAGATAACTGCTTCTGAAAACTCATAAAATAAAAGCTTAGAGCATAAAAATGTTTGGAATGTGCTACGTTTGGGAGAATTTGAAGAATGACCCAAAATTAGCAAGCAATCTATTAATGAATCCCGTCCTTGAGACAGAGATAGTCCTCTATCTGAAGCTAATGGCTTCAGGAAGAAAGAAAAAACTGGGCAAACCAACTTCTTGTTTGTTCTATGTCTAATCCAGGTGGCCCCCTCTGCCACACCTCAGCACATTCTGCTGTTTTGGTCCTGTTTGAGAAAGGAAATCAGTGACACTGGGATGAGGACCCCAGAATAGGAATGAGGTGAATGAGGGGACTCAGTTCTGTCCCCTTCTTCCACTGATGCCAAGAATCTTTGCAGCTTAAATTCACCTTTTCATCCTCCCCCTCATAAAGAGTGTGAGATTATTTCCGTCATCAGGTATCTTCTTATTTGCATGACTTTGCTTGGAAAGGGATGATACTAAAACTGATCTGAAACAATAGAACACAGACTGATTTCTTCTATTAATGCAAAACTTTCATGGGGAATGTCCAGTAAAATATAAATTAATTGTATTTTAAACACTCAAATATGAAAGGTTTGTTGCAGTTTTTTGTAAAGCCCTCAATGCTTTCTGCTTTGTTACCTCAAAGGCATCCAGCAGAAGGAATGTTTAATGGGTTAACAGAGCCTGGGCATTATTGCTGGCTGTGCTTGCTGTGGCTCAGGGTCCTTTGCAGTGCAGGCTTTTGGATGACTCCCCTGTGAAAGTTCTTTCTGCCTCCATGGACAGTGCACCTGGTAAAAGTCAGGCAAAAGGAATTAAGAGATCCCCTATTCCCAGAGTTCTGTTATGCCAATAAAGGAGAGATACCAAGAAAAGAACAGAGGCGGCTATGTTTATTTCAGCTCCACTGAAACCCAAGGGGGGAAAATACCAGTCAGTGCTTGGCAAATATTAAAGGAGATACTTCATCTTGAAAGAACTTCGATTTTTCAGCTTCATTGAATTGTATTTAAATTTTCATTTTAAAGGAAGAATATGCTATAAAAATACTGTCTATGGCAATGCTGTGAGTGATGTTGCAGACAGGCAATGTTAGCTTTCATGTGAAAGAAGCATGGAACATGTCATTAAAAGGGCATCAAATTTTCTCACTCATCTCAGTGGACTGCTGATTCAGACTATTTCCTCTCTGCTTGGGAAGGCTTCAAATTCAGTTATTGGATAACTTCTGTTCTGCATCTTGGACATTCAGTTTCTGGCATGTGTTCCTGGGAATACAAGGATAAAATAGCTGAGAATATTTTCTGTCAGCCAAAAATGCAGAAACATCTGAGAGGCTTCCTAGTTATGTTCAGAAGCATCGGAGGGTCCTGAAAGGCTTTTGGAGCCATTTTGGGTGATGGGGAACTCCACAGAGAGTTCTGGGGACATGGGAATAACACTGACAATTTCATAAACAGTATTTAAAAATAACTGACTTATTTGCTCTGATTCTGTTTTTTCCCATGGTGTCATATAATCATATATGGGTTCACTGAAAGTGATGAACACACCAGGGTACCATACCAGACTAGCAGGGCTTGAAGACCATCCTAGCAGCCCACTCCTTGCACTGCCCAGAAATTCCATTTTTTTTTTAGTAGAACATTCTGTGAAACAACAGTAACAGTTAAAAAACCCCATTCATTCTGTGCATATTGGTGTAGTGAGCCTTGCCTGAGAGTATAAAAGCAGAGAAGTGCCAGTGGATGTGGTCAGGATCTCCTGACCCTTAACTGATACCACAAATCAAGTTACAATTCTAAACTAAGTAAGTAGATCATCCTGATACTGTGGGACCAAAACCTGGTACCTTTGCTCAGGATAAATAAGATGTTACTTCTTGATTTGTCTTATAAGTTATCATCAGCCCAGTTTCAACAGGATTACTTTGGGAGAAGGTACCTATTTCAAGTAAGGAGAGCAAAATAAAGTCTAATTTGACATTAAATGCAGAAAATATATTTAGTGACTGCTCCTACAAATGTCTTGCTCGTGAAACTCTTTTGGTAACAGAAGCTGTCCATATGGTATGTTCAGAGAATTAGATTTTTATTTCTAAATAGGAGTCTTAACTTCGTCAATACTGTATTGCTACATTTTTTTAGTTTAAAAGAGACACAATCATAAATAATTATCTTTGGGGTTTTTTTTAGGAAAAAAAATCCTTTTTACAAAGTTAATTTACCATTCAACAAAGTGTGACTTAAAAATTGTACAAGCTTTATCTTTTTGTATGTGTTAATTTGTTTGACATTTTAAGACTTGTTTCTATAGTCACTGTAGAAGTAGAGATTGTAGCATTCGTTATGGGAAATGTCCATAAAATTACCAATGAATTAATAACAAGAAGTGACTAACACATTGTTTTCAAAATATGCCAAAGTACAGCTCTACAAAATTATGAGGTCAAAGAACTGACTGACCACTCACCCAAGTGTATATTTCTGGATTTTTTTTCAGCTACAAATGGCTATTTGTAGGCCAAACCCTACGCTCCTTTCACTAGCAGATCTTACGATGAAGTTGTCAGATGCTGGTCTGACTAATTGCTGCGTAATGATATTAATTCTGTATGAAGTCAAGGAGAATTTGACCAAGAAATGACTTAACTAAGAAAGCAGGGCAGATCCAAGATTTTGTCTTAGGGCGTTTTAATCAAAATAGATATCTTAATATTAATATTCTCTTTAATGCAGGTGTTATTTTACAAAATCATAATATATAGGGAATTAATCTGCCGTCTGGAAAGGGAAGCAACAGCTGAGTGAGGTGTGTGACATCATAAATGACGGAAAAGGTTTGATCTGTTGGCTTTTTTTGTGGCACAGATAAAAATGTTCTCTATAAAACAGCTTATTACCAAAGCTCTTGATATTGCACCTTCACTCAGGGGAGGTGTCTATACAAGAGTAGTCTTTCTGAGTGGAACTCTGAAGGGCTTGTTAGCCTGTTCCTCCTGTGTATTGAACTCTGAGTTGGCAGGACGGGCCAGGAACACAGTGGGCACACAGATAAAATACCCTGTGTGGTATTTTGCTGGAAAATGTGGATGAGGTCCACCTCTAAACTGGTCCAGCCTGGCCAGCTGTGAATGAGGAGCTAGGTCATGGCTGCTAGTGTTCCGTGATGCCCAAGTCATGCTAGTGCCAGGGGCTGTTTAGCCAAGCAGAGCTGCAGCTTTCCCTGACAGCAGGTCAACAGCCTATGCAGTATCAGCAGGAGAACAACCTCCCAAGGGCCCCTGGGGCATGGAAATTGCCCAGAATTCTCCCAGAGCGTGACTGGCTGGTTAAGAGCTAATGACCTTACAGAAGTGTTGCTGCCTCCAGACCGATTATGTTGGGGGAAGGATGTTGTAGATGTGGGTGGTTTCTCAGCTCACGGCTCCATTTCAGAGCTCAGGCTTCTTCGGCATCTCGGCTGAGTTAGGACCACTACTGCATGCCTAAGTCTTGCAGCAGTGCTCTTAATCTTTGAAACTGTTACATAAATGCTTTTATTCAGTTCAGCCAGTCCCAGCCTTGATGCAGCTGAGCATCACTGAGTCAGATCGGTTATACTCTGAATTAGCAAACAGCTAACACTACTTTCTTGCAAAAGAAGAGCTGTGATGGAGAGTAAATATATATTTTTAGATAACGTTATAAATGAACTGTATCTATCAGTAAATGAGCTGACTATATGCCAAGCAAACAGCACATCTGTCTGTCCCCTGAAGAGACACTGCCCTTTCTCTCACTCATTTTCATACTCTCCTCTCCTGGATGACCACTTCTCTAAACCAGGACCCTGGCTCTTCGCTTGCTCTCTACTTTTCTGGTTCAGTGCAGCCCCATTCGTAGGCCCCCAGCTGCGGTGTGGAGGTCACCCCACAAAATCACTGACCAGGTGACCTGAGCACTGCCAGGAGACCTTTGAAGGCTCTGCATAGGAATTGTTTTTGTACTCTTGAACAGTGAGATGCTCCTTGCATGATTTTGTCTACTATCAGTTAGTAATTTCCCAAACATTTCCTGGCACAGGGTCAAGAGTTTCCCAGGGGGAATCTGGATGTGACCACTCCATTTGGGAGCATGAAAGAGGTCAGTTGTGTGGACCTACACCATTCTTTGCCTGTTGGTTGCCGCACCAGAGGACAATCCTTCACATTTTTACTTTATTTAGGGAGTTCAGAAGTTCTTCTGCCAAGGTGGTCACCCCAGAAGACAGTGATCTGTGGCCACCGCTGTGCTCCTGCAGATGCAATAAGCAACCTGCCCTTGGGCAGGCAGGAATTCCTTTTCAATATGCTTGCCTTCTGGCAGGCAGGCTGCTCTGTGCCCCTGGCACTGTACCTGCCTGGGGCAGCTGATACGGTGAGTTGCTGTCTCTCCTAGGCATCCCTTTTAACTGCTACACTGGGTACAGTTTTTGCCGCATTTAATATTCTAGTTCCTGTCTTCCCAAACTGTCCCACTTTGCTGCTTGTGCTGCAGCTGAGCAGTGCTGATTCTCATCCAGAGTTACAGAAGTCCATTATGCTCCATTTTCTTATCACAGTACTACATTATTTCCTAACAAGAAAAGTTCTAAAATGTTGTTTGTTTGTGGACTTGCGTTCTCTTTTGGATCCAATACTCAGTTACTTTTCTCTAAGTCACCAGTGAAACCCCGTTAAATCATTTTTGGCATTCTTCAGGATTTGATGTGATCAGTTAGTCTCTGACAATCTCTGTGCTGGAAACTTCTCTAAGATAAGTGTTTCAGTCTGAAACTGTGGTCTGAAGGTAAAATCTGTAATGTGAATGCAAATGGACATGATATTACGTGGGTGAGGCCCAAACAATCCTCCAGGTAAGGTGCCCTAAGTATCTTTTCTATTTGTCTTTATTATTTAAACTTAAGCATTGCCCAGAAGGGTCTATAGTTCATGCCTGTACGTAGATATGCAGGGTGACATAGTCTCTCTATTGGATTGCTCAGATTCTAAGCAGTTAGGTCTTATGTAGGAAAAAATACACGAACCCCCTAATACAGCACGGTTGAGCACAGATACATGTTCAGTTTGCAGTTTAATCTCAGCGTGCTACGATCCTGTATATAACGTAGCCATTTATGATTAAATTTTACAAATGCTCTGTCACTCTGTTATCTTATTTTTAGTGAATGTCATTGTTTTTACTTTGCTAGTGATTTCTGCCTGAGTTTGTCAATGACCAGAACTTAGGACTGAGTCACCTTTCTCCCTTGTGGTGCTTACCTCTATATTGAAGAGGCCCATAAGACGTAGGTAATCACCCGAGGGAGGTGGTGGATTCCCCTACATCACATCCTCTGGACTTCTAGTTTTGTGCCTGTAACAAGGGTGTGACCGAAATGCAAGGAACATGAGCACAAGATTGTCTTTCTTTTTGGTATAACTTATGACCACTTGATGTTTTTGAACAAAATATTGTGGGACATGTTCCTCTCTTTGTTTGAGCACCTTCTAATCCCTTTGTCTATAACTGCCTTCATTTTATCTGTGTTTCATGAGCAGTTTGGAGCTGGGGGAGTCCTCCTCGCCTCTCTGTGGGCACGGCTTTCTTGTGCAATGTGCTTCTTGAGCAAAGCACAGGTATGGTTCTCCACCATCAGGGTCTCCAGGTCCGTGCCTGGTGAGCCCACTGAGAAGCCTCAACCCTTTAGCCGTGTCAGCCCTGGTATTTGGAAACAGTTGTAGCAGTGAGTCATGCAAATTAATGGACACACCACTGCAAATTTTCACCCGTGTAAAAAGTCTTTGCAGTAGCGGATACTCAGGAGGTTTCTTTAAGCAGACACATGGGCACTTTCCTACTTAGGGTCCCTTTGTGAAGGGAAACTTCATTGTAACACTTTTCCTGGCTATGCAATGGTCAAACCTATGTCAGAAATAGCTAGCTGCTAGATTAGATATGGCCTTATGCTTCTCTCTGTTAATTGCTTTCTACAGTGTGTTATACGGTATGTGATAGAGGTTGCTGCTGTTCAAACAGAGCCTCTGCACGTGACTGGGGAAGCAGAAGGATTACATGTGGAGGAAAAACAGATTCAATTTTCTAACAAGCTGAAGAGGCATTAACATTTTTAGGGTATTTGCGTGTGTCTGTGAATTGTGTCTGCTGAAGTGAAAATTGTACAGATGATCAGTATTTGATAACATGCTATGGAATTAAAAAAAGATAGCTTCTTATCCCTGCGAAAATTAAAGAGCACGAGGCTTACTTCTTTGAAAGAAGAGCTGTATGAATCATACAAAAATGCCTTGGGAGTTTAAGCTTAACAGATCTTTCCCTGTGTGACTCTTCAAGCATTTGTATTTGTAGGTAGTAATCTACCTAAAGGCTGCCTGGTGCTTTCCCACATAAGTTAGGGAAAATAAACAGAAATAAGGCATTCTGCTGAGCAGGACTGATATTCCGTAGCAGATTATAAAGGACTTAAGTAAACCTGTCTTCCCTTTAGCATAAATAAGACTGAAAAATGAGTTTAATTTGTTAGTTTATTCCCTTTGAAGAAAGGTATCATTAAAGGGTATTTGTCAATCTGCTACTGCAGATCTGGGGAAAGAATCTAATAATATACTTCTCTGTTCTTGTTCATGAAAGTGATCTAGATTTAAAATAACCTCTCCCCAAGGAGTGGGAGGGGAAGGATTGTTTTAAACTGGGGTCAGAAACATCCTGAAAAGTTTACCTAAGTGCCCTAATTACTGGGACCCATTTACTGTTACATTGTGTTTGTTACAGAGGTATTTCTGTAAAACACTGGGATTTGAGAAAAGCTAAAAAGCTATAGGAAACAAATGAGTTCTTGCACAGACAAAGGAAAAGCTGAGATAGTCAGAGATAATCTTGTACTTTACACTGCACTTGCACAAGAGCTGGATGCAGAGATGTTTGACTAAGTCTGAGCTTCGTTGGAAGAGGAGCTCGTTGGAGATTCAAAATGTTGTTTTCTGTGTTATTTTTGAAAACACAAATTACTTGACTTATATGTATTCCATTGAGTGTATTCTTTTCTTGTAAAATGAAGTGTTCAAGATCTTCACAGAATTATGTGTAGATCAGTAAGAGGCTGTATGTATTAGACACTGCACAGTGCTAAGTAGAGTGGAGCTGTTCTAACTCCTGTCTTCAAATCTAAACCAAGATAAACACAAACATTTCTATGAAAAGCGAGTCCAGAATCCTTTTTATACCTCTGAGTGCCGATCCTGCCATCCTCTGAGTGAGGACTGGTTAGAGAAGAAGTCGAGCCCTTTGGGTTTGCTCATGAAGCTCAGCACATGGACCCTTCTGGGGCAGCAGGTGTGAGGACTTGTTGAGATTTGAGTGGTACCTCATCTGAATGGCTACAGGCACCTGCCAGTGACCCACACACTAGAAAGCTGAGGCTTCTGAACGTGAAATATGTTTCTTTTTGCTTCTTTCTGTCCATATTACAGATCTACCACAAGTTGCCTCATTGTGCTATATATCTTAGAAGTTTCACTGACTTTTAAAAGGTCACAGCTTTTCTCATATAACTTCATGACTGGAATGAAGTTATAGCATTTGACATTTTCTATGTTTTTTCAGTTATGATGTGACTGTCCAAGTATTATTTGTTTATTAATGGACTCTTTCACAGGGAGGATAAACTATAGTAATAAGTACGTTACTGGGGTTCAAGGAAGTTGATATATTTGGCCATTTCAGATATCCAATAAGAACAAAATGTTTTCCTTGTTTTGGTATGAAGTTGTTGGCTAAATACAACATCACATGATAAGCCATGCTATGTGTTGACATAAGGCCAAGCGAAGAGTCCTGATATAATTTTCACAGTCCAAACCATTTATAGTTTGTTCTCAAATGCAGTCAACGAAGACCTTGAACTGAATCCATCCACTGGGACAGTAGAAAGCCCTTCCAATAAAAAGCCTTTAAGAATATCTAAGAAAATCTTACCATATTAAACCCAGTAAGATTTGTGTGTATATATATATATCTCTCTTTTAAATTGTAAGACCTACTGAAAAATGCGTATCAGAAAAAAGCCTCTGCTGTAAGACAATGCTAGAACAAGGAAGCACAAATGTAAAGCAGTAACACATAGAGACGTGCGTCAGCCAAAGACAGACATGGCAAGGACAATACGTATTTTGAACAGTAAATGTAGCAGTGATGGCTGTCCAGCATCATTCTTTAGAGCTGAATCTGCCAAAAGAAAAGGCAATTAAAATCTAATTAAAAAGGTATCATAAAATTGTATCCAATGTTTTTGAACTCCGAACCAGGAGCAGTCTCTGTATTTTGGATTTGCAGGCTTGTCTGCAAGAGCAAGCCTTTAAAACCAGAAATGGTATCTGAAGTCATGGTCAGCATAGCAGTGGGCTATGCTGTGCTCTTGCTCTAGGGTGAGGCATTGAATATTTTAAGGAGTATTTGTGAATGATAATTAATGGCTGCATGGAGCGTGGTCCATTTCAGACAGAGTACAAAGGAACAAATGGAATTTAACATGAAAGTCTGACCTTCATATCTGACAGAGAAAAAAACCCACCTTAATGTGGACTGTACTGTTTGAGGCATGATTATCTTTTTCCTCTGTTATATAGTTATGTATATATATTATGTATATATATGTATATATATTTCTCTGTTATATGATTAGTTTCCTAGGCACGCTAAAGCATTAAAATACTAAACTTCAGGGATAAAACCACATCTCTGCCAGAATCAAGGAAGGTATCATCAATTGACTTTGTTCTTCAGAATTTCCATCCTCATATCAAAATTGATAAATATTAGCATCAACTGCTGGTATAAGGAAGCAGCATCTGTGGTGCCGAGTGAAGCGGCTTTCATTGGATGGTGCTGCTCTGCTGAAGGCACCCATTCTGATTTCAATTTACCACACATGCACCTGCATTTGAATCTGTTTTCAGATGAGTGTTTATGACTCCCTCATGCCCTCATCTCAGGTGCTGTACAGCCTGGCAACAGCTGAAAAATGTTTTAGATTTCCTGCTCGTCCCTTCACATTTTCAGAGTACTCTCTTGCTTTTAGTAACATCGGTTGTTGTTGTGTTTTCCCACTTTTATTGCCCGGAGGTGAAACACTCAGCACCCTTTCCATGGAAATCTTTATGATTTAAATTGTCGTTAATGTTTTAATAATGTCACTGTATTTCTCTTTTTATGTGGAAAAAGCCACTTTATTAAAAAGCCAGAACTAATCCTACTTTTCAAATCCGGAGTTTTGGTTTAAAATCTCTCTGTAGCAAATTGGAAACTGATGGGACATGTTAGAGACATTAACTACTTTTCAGATCAGCTCTGTCTGGTAAAATAGGCATTAGTCCCATTTGTACTTAACAAAGAAGTCATTTGGAAAGAGCAAATTAGTTGCTCACAGCTATGAGGTGAGTAAGTAACATATCTAAGACTGTAGCACTATGTTCAGTTAATTTCTTCATCCTTTTGGCTATATTCAACTATTTTAGTACCTTTATGTAGTCGTCTTATGTAGTCGTCTTTTACACCAATCTGTAATTTACTGCTTCTCCAATGTTCTAGGTATTTTTCTTTTCTGTTTATTCCTCTGTAACAATTCTTTCTGTTCTTTCAGGACTTCTGACTAGCGAAAATGAATTTTTCATTTTGTGTTGACTGTTTTTCATTATAATCCCAGTAACACTGCATATTTTTAGGACCCTAAAGGGTCCAATTTCCTGTGATGGCAGACAACTTTTTCATAAGATGATCAAGTGCCATTTTAAATCAGTTAGATTTTATTTTGCCACTGGTTCTCCTGTTTGCAAGACTTTCCCATTACTTCACTCCTCTGATGATTGGAGACATTCTCTAATTTCCTGTGTAACCGTATTTGTTGTTAGCTTGTGTGCGTTTATTGTTGTGCTGAGGGTGTTGAAGGTACTCCTAAAGCACAGTAATCTAGGTTGTGGTGCTTAGGGAACTCTCCTATGAGGTACGAGATATGAATGGTCATGCCCTAGGCAGAGGATGATTTCATTAACGTAAAAGACTGTCAGATGACATCTGAGACCAATAGAAATGATGAGTTTTTTTCTCCTTTTCTGTTTAATCATAGCTTAGCCTATACTGTTTTTATATCACAACCCACTAAGCCTGTTGAAAGCTCAAAGCTTTGAGATGACATATACAGATGCTGAAGTTCACTGCATGAGTTTGCCTTTCTAGATGCTTTAAGTGTGTATCTGATTATGTTGCTCCTTTGGCTGCTATAGCTGTGTTCTTTAAACGCCATATTCCTGTATAGGGTTTTTTTATTGATAGAAAACAGCTTAAACGTTTTGCCCTGACATTTTATGTCTGTGAGATTCAGGGTAGGTCAGAACCAAAAAGGTTTGATTTGACCTGCTGTATGTACATGCTGAAAAACCCAGTTTGGATTTGTGATACAATTATCCACAAAATTTAAGGATTTGAATAGACTCGTTTTCAAAACCAAATAATAATGAAAAAAAGTCTTTGTGAATAAAACTATTTCCATGTTTACAATCTGAAGAACAAGTTGTTGATTTTGTATTGATTTTATACCAGAATGACTCTGTTCATTTCAGAACAATTGCTCTGGTTTACATAAAATGTACATAATCAAGCTAAGATCAAGCTTTTACTATAGGCCCTACTGCTGTCACAGAAAATATTGCTGACTGAAAGTCACATAACTTTTGTTTTGATGTTTCCACGGCAACACAGCTTGCTTCCACTGCCAGTTGGTTTCACCATGTGTGGAAGATAGGTATTTTTTCTCATTGTATAGTTCTCTGGATTGCTTTAAAATTTCCTTCTGTGATGACTGCATATTTCACTCTGCATCTGCAGTGTCTTTGCATTGAATTGAACCACACTTTCATTCTTATCTTGGGTTTGCCCATGTATCAGGCACCACGCAGGTTCCTTGTACATTGTAGCTGATTTTACATTTCAAGTTTTCGTTACTGCATTGTTGTTGTTGTTTTAACTGAATGTTTCCATCACTCAGGGTCTTGTGCTCCTACACACTTCTGCAAAACGGTTCCTATGGTGACAATGCTAAATACCTTTCTGTGTGCCGTGCCCTCTGTCATCTTTGCCTTCAGAAGAAAAGGTGATATCATGACATCCCATCCACGCTGCTTTTATAATGAGGCTAAATCAACTTTTTGGGTATATATTCGTTTTACTGAGCATTTTCAGTATATTTTTACTTATAGAGGATCATAATTAAATAGCAGTATGCATGAATCTTCAACTCCTGTTCACTTGCTGTTCCTCTACCCGTATTTCTGTACTTCTGTAGGACTTGCTTTCATAACTGCTCTCTTCCTGCAGTGCCTGACACCTCTAATACAAAGAGCACCCTCTAGAAGGTGACCATGCTCTTGGCTTTTAATTTGCTTTCAAGGCTTTATTAAAATTGCAGTAAATGCCTTCATGATTATGAGTGTTGCACTCATGCAAATTTATGTTACTTAAGAGACTATAGTAAAAAGGTACAAGGATCAGCTACATGATGTCATGGATCGGCTTCATGAAGATGTTTCCATGAAGCAGGAAGGGGCATACACTCTGCCAACTTAACAGTTTACCTGCATGCTCCTACTCTTTGTAAAATGTAAAGTAGTTCAGGCAGCTTTTACAGAATGTGATACCTCAGAGTCATTGCAAGGTAAAACATGCGCTGAGGTGTAGGTTATGGCATGTCAGCTGTGTTCTTCACGGTAATTTTTAACTACAGCCATTCCTATAACTGGCTTGCCTCCAAATCGAAAGTTTCTGTGACTTTGTATGTGTTTTCAGAGAGAATGAATGTACCATCAGCACGATAATAACATGTCAGTTTTGTCTACCTACAGATCGTTAAATACGAGTGTGCCATAGCCCCGTAAAGTATTACAGGCTACTTGGGTTTCTCACATGGAGAAGTTAATCTTTGCTGTATTTATGCCAATCTGAGATTTTCCATTTTGTTCTCATTTGTTCTTTTCAGAGCAAAATATTCTGCTAGGGTCTTCTTGATTTAGCCTCCTTTTATACATTATTTCTATTGAAGATGTGCTGTAGTGCTAACAGTATTGTGCTTGTGAATCATTATTCTCACTGACTCCTGCATAACAGCTTTGGAGTAGTTTAAGTGCAGCACAATTAAAATTTCGGTGAAAATTCTGTTTTGATTTGCAATTGAGAAGAATTTTTTCAGTTTTGTGTGTGTGTTTGTTGGAAATCAATATGGTAGATGAAGTATGGAGAAGAGTCTTAAAAGTGATGTGCAGATTACGCATTATAGAAATGAGTGATTAAATTGTAGTCTAGTTGGAAGAAGAGGCTCTGCATGAATACTACTGTGGGAGTTTTGAACTGCCAGTGGCTTTCGTAGGTCAGCTGGAAAAGGTGGCATCCTATCTGACTATATAATGGACACTTTTGCAGTCAATGTAAGGCTGATATTTTTTATTTCTGTGGTTCAGGAGTGAGAATCTAGTACAAAGAGGAACATTGTCTATCTGCAACACAGGGAAAATCTCAAAAAAAATACAAGGGAGTTGTCAAAATTCTCAATGACTGTCATTATCTGGTGTTTTCAGCTTGAACTTTGCTGTAAATGAAGTCTATTAACCTAACTTCTTTGAAAATTGGAGTCAAAAGCTTGGAAGTAACATAGGTCCTTATTGCATCTTCCATAATTTTCTTAATTGTTCTTCATTTTTAACTTTATACTGCCTGTAAGTCTTGCATATTTTTGCCTATAAAGGTTATCAGTAAATGACTGGTCCGTAGTGCTTTTGTCTGTGATATGATAGAAATTTGAAAACTAGAGATTTGTATTTTTGACTACCAAAAATATAAATAATATTTGTATACCACAAGAACAGTAGCTTGCTGTTGAGGAAATCCACAATAACTATGCTCCCTAAAAGTTAGGAATATGCCCAAAAATACCTCCTTGGGGAGAGGTATATTTTATCTTATTTACATACTGATAAAACAGATTCTGTTTTCATTTTGCCTCTTTTTTTTTGTCCAGAAGGTGGGTAACTCTGGTACAAGGTAAGTGATCTCCTCACACTCAGTTCCTGTGTTTTCACCCAATGGTGAAATGCTTGTTATGCTTGTGCTCTTATGCATAAAAGTACTAGAAATCACCAATCTAAGAGCTATTCTTTCATACTTTATTAGGATTTATTTGCTTTGACCCTGGGGACTTTTTATTCTTTTGGTGTTTTTTTTTTCAAATGGCCTCAAAACATTTTGGTGCAAATTCTCTAATGCCATTACAGCCTGAGAGAAACATTGGAAATGGAAAATTTCAGCCTGAATGGTTCAAATATGACAACATGAAGAGCAATGGAAAATTAGATCTGTTAATGGGAGCTGTTTGTCACCTTTAGTAGTAAAAGAGGCTTGTAATATTGCTTATGGTGCAGATAGAACAGCTTTTAGTCACTGCTTTTTAACTTCCTCAGAATGTGAAGGGTAATGCAGCTGAAATGCTTAGATGGTATTGGCTTATGACAGCAAACGGTTCTTCGCAGATGTAATTAATAAAGTAGATTATGACCTTTGCCATCTACTTAAGTTATAAGAAAAATGCTTTCCCCACAGTGTAAGGACACGGATAATTATGTGTTGACCTGTGAACATTCATACTTAAAATTCCTCACTTCAGAAAACATAAAAAGGCACCAGCAAAAGAGCATGTGCACGTTGATGTGTTACATTCACTGAACACTTCCATTCTCTGAAAGTACTCAGTGAGCCCCATTCCTGAGCCTGTGGTGGTTTTGTCAGTGCTTCTCACCTTAGCTTAAAATGTCTTTCTGGGACGGGAAAGATGGCTTAGAAGGTGGTACTGAGGAGAAAAGAAGGCAAAAAAATTGAGGCCAAAGGTGATGACTCCATCCCTATTGCTCTCTTCCTGTGGCATTGTTTTTAGGAAAGTCCCAAGAGCCAGAGGCGGTAAGTCTATTGTCTGATGCTCTGCAATGTTATGGGGTGCCTAATGTGAGGTGGGATGCGTGTTCCTTGGGCTTCTTTGAATTATGCAGCTATCACACAGGTCTCTGTGGTTTAGAGGTCTAGGTTCCTGGCAGTCCTTTCCAATTCGAAGTTCTGGGATCCCTCCCCTCCCAAGGGGGGTGATGCCAAAGTTGCCTTACATGTGTCTTCTAACTATCAGGAAGATGCCTGAAGATGTCGGAGTTACTGGAATGTAAAGATTAGCAGGCGTTTGTATTTACAGGCTGCATTACCCATTTTTCAGGGGAATGTAATGGTCTGCAGAACAGCAAGAGGTGTATTTCTGGATGATTTATCTGTACCACATGAATGATTTAACCCAGGATCTGTCACTTGCAGAATATAACGGCAGGCAGTTGAAAGGTGGAATGCACACTAACTTATTTGGTGGGAATTTTTTTTCAAACTTTCTATGTAGTGTGAGGTGTGAAGGCTATCTTCTGTGGATTAACTTTGGTTGTTTTCATGATCCTTATAAAGGACTAAATGTTTCCTAACTCTTACTAAATCCTTTGACCTTTCTCAAGACCTTTGGGTCTTTTCAATAGTGAAACAGGGTTATTTTTCAGTGTTGAATAAAAAGAATATTCCCTCTCCTGCTTTTAATTCTTTCTTCTTGCATTGAATGTTGCATTCCTCCTTCGTTATTAGAGAGGATATTAAACTTACAAGCTCAATACCTTTGTTGTCTATATTACAGATTCCCTGCAGCCTTTCCAGCTGCTTACTTTATAGCTGTTAACTAGAAGTTTTGCCATCTCAGTATCACTGTGGGTTTTTTGATGGGGTTTTTTTTTTTAGATCACTAAGGAGAAAACAAGTGCAGCTCCTTTAAATATACTCATTTTAACAGCCCTCCTTTGAAAAACTAATCCCTCTATGTTCTCCATTCCTTCCCTTACCCTACTTCTGAACTGACAGAATATTATCCTGTCCAGTGGTTATACTTCCTCATTATCTTCTCAAGAAGAACTTTGCCAAGCGCTTTCTAAATGTTATACATGCTCTCACCTTTTTCTGAGTGTTCCTTTCAAAAAGATTCAATTTTCCTTTGGAAAACTTGTCCTATTTACTTTCTATGTTGCCTCTTGATGTGTGCAGTAGTTCTATTTCAATGACTCCATTACAGATGAACTGCTCAGGACTGAGTAAAAGTTCTACTCACTTGCAATTCATATGGTTGACATGAAGTTTTTTAGTTGACTGAGCTGCTAGCAAAAAAGGAAAAAAAGTGTTTTCTTGAATTCAGCTGAAAGTTGGTTAAGATCTTACAGACCCTTTGACTGAGGATCCTCCCAGGCTGCTGGGTGTGGCTATTTAATCACCCTCTTTTCCCCCAGTACCAGCTCTTCTAACATGTCTTTCTCACACTGTGCCTCTTTAGCACCCTTTTTGTGAAGAAAATGACTACAAAGACATCATCTCATTTTCCTGAAAATGTTCCTACTTTCCCTGGGGAAGAGTTTTATATGTTTTACACCACATTCTGCTGTGGTGGACTTAGGAATTCATTGCTCCTTCCACAAATAGAAGTGTGAGAGGATGAAGAATCTCACCTGGGTGAGTTGGAAAGCTGCCTACCATCTGGTGTGGCGTACCTGGCTGTTGGTATGATGGTGGCAAGAAGACTTATAATGTCTGAGCTTGCCTTGGTCTCCTGTGGGGCTGCAGCAGGTGGAGCTGACATGCAGCATGTGTTAAAAAAACCTAACTGCTTCAAAAATGACAATTCATACATTTAGGAAAATGAATTATGTGATGTGATTGTCTTCAGCAGCAGGGAACTGGGCAAAATTTAATGACCGTTGAAGCAAACTAATGAAAGGGACTGAAAAGTGCATGCAAAATGCCACTCTGCCCTAGTGAAAGACACAGTGAGAATTAGACTGTCTTCATTTAAGTCTGAGTCTTCATAACTATGCAAAAGAGCGTACAAGACTGCTGATGAGTTATAACTTCTGTTCTGTAAATGCATTTTTAAAAACTTAGATACATTATGAGTACTAAAAAATAAACCTGTATGTGAACTGGAAAAAATACTCCGCTGTGTCTCAACTTAATGCCTTGCCAAAGGGCCGAAATATTAAATACTAGATACCAGTTTTATAAGGAACTTTGTTATAATTTAGAAATTGCAGAGTTAGCTGGCTTTGAAGAGATAATACCAACTACTTTTATTATTTGTGACCATAGAACATGGTGTGACAAGTTGATACTCAAGGTAAGGACCAAAACCTACGTGCTTGTATGGCAATGCAACAGCATTTTCAGAAGCTTTTAAGAGGAAAGGCTAAACTGATATTTAACAGGAATTGTACTTCTAAGCAATTTAGATGGTTTTGAAAATCCTGTCTGTAGCCCGTGTTGTAAAAACAAATAGAAATTCACGGATTGTTTTCTGAAGCAGTTTATTTGTGATAGATAAGCAGCACTTGTTAATGGCAACTGACAACACGGTTATTTGACAAATAAAAATGATGCAGGGCCTGATTCTCCACAGCTGCAGTTCACTCAGAGACATTCGAAGCTGGGTAAAGTGACGTTCAGTCTGTCCGGATTGTGCTGCATTCATTTAGCATTTGAATGAGATGGCTGCTTCTTGAGTTTCTAGGTAAAGAAGAATTGGGGTCATGACAATTTCATAGCTGGTTTCCAGGTTTAGCTTTAGGTTTGCATAAATTTAAGATGGCATCACTCAGGAGCCCTAAATTGCATGCAAAAAAAAAGCGTGTCATACAGATTGTCATAGATGAAATTCGGTGCCAAAAATATTAATATATTTTGCTTTATATAAACATTGGATTAGAAACAGATCACGGCTTGAGACATGACTGTACCTACACTAGCAAGCATTGTGGAGCACTAGGAACAGACCTGGGGGGCAAACCAGTAACTGCTGAGTAGTCAGCACCGACATTATTTGCAGTTCTAGGGGTTTTACTGTGGACAGAATCTAGTCTGGTCCTGTGGGCTGGGTGCCCTTTGGAACATGGGGTTCAGCAGGGAAACTCCTGGAGAAGAGTCTGCCCTCTAAGGCTGCTCCACCAGGCTTTGCTTCTGAAGTGTGATCCTGATCAAAATTAAAAGGCTGTAATAGACATGTCTCCTCTGAACCTAGTATTTTACTTAAGTGATCCAATAATTTTTCTCTTAATTGTTGTGCTATGAGCTATATGAACCTTTCATTCTTTTGTGTGCAGGCTCCCATATCAATGTGAAAGGTGCAGGAATTTAGTTCAAATGAACCCTGATCCTTAAAGAAGATCTGTGAGTAGTTTGTTTTGAATCCTGAAAAGACCTTGGTGGAGTGTCTGCAAATAGGAGAAATCTGAAATCTCAGCTGTATCACTGCTCTAGCAGTCTGGCTAGGTGCTGAGCATACAGACTTTTCACTTACCTCCTTGAGGCATACGCATCACCCCAGGTAGTATACAGGAAAACAGGCACCCAGGGCTCGATTCAGTTGTCTACACTGAGTCATTTGGAATGACTGAGACGCCCTAAGCCTCAAGGAAAGCCCTCGTAGGATGGACAGGAAATATGGGAGACCTGTGCTCTTTCAGAGCTGCAGTAGGAAGCTAAGAGTGATGCCACAGAGCACCTCAAATACTAAAAATGCCAATGTGTCAGCCAGTGAATTTAATACCTACATTTCATGGGTTGTGGCACCATGCTTATCAGATGAATAAATTCTTATTGGTATGTAACTCCAAAAATTCATACAATTAGCAATGCTGAAAACCGTGGTGCTCCACTGTGGAATAAACCAACACCTCGTGATGATGATGGTTCACCATGCGTTCAAATGAGCAGTTAGCAGGGGTTTGTCGTATTAATGACAAGTGTCCATTTCACTTCTTTTTCATCCTCTTTTCTGTTTTTTTAAAAAGGAAATATATTCTCCCCCAGTTTGTTTTCTCTTCACTAAGTTACAAGTTTACAGTCTCACTTACTCACAGTAGCATAGTTTTGCTGCAAGATTCTGAGTCTAATCTACATCTTTTTCTGGCTAGCAGCAGCTTAGTGTTTTAAGAAAAGGGTTTATTCCATCGTAAATCTTCCTTTTAACATAGTAACATTAGTATTCTGTTAAAATTAGAGTACATATGTTTCCTTTCTATGACATTTGTTTCATAATTTAATCGATAAGATACTGGGTAACGGCTTTTCAATGTTTGTGAACATCTACAATTTAAGTACGAACGTCATGAAAATTGAAGACTTCCTTGGTGCTCTTTGGATATACTTTAGTGATAGAAAATGGCTGTACAAAGTTTTTTAAACATGCGGGATCTTTAAAATGTGTTTTCTAATAGTAGAACATCCATTTATTTGCTTCAGTTGGCTTTTTCTCAGTCCAGTATTGATTTTAGACAAGTACTGCTACCTGTCAGTAGACCAGTTAGATTTAAGTGCATTCTTGAAGCTTGGCATATGCTTAAATGGTTCTCTGAAAAGGGTTGAATCATGGTGAATGATGCACCAAAACTCAAGGATTTGACCAAGATAATGTTATTTCCTCTCCCAAGATATATTTGGTACAGAAAGGAGGTGTGTTGACTCTTTCATCAAATGGACAGATCAGACCATGTTTAAATTATTTCCTACAGAAAAGATAACACAATTTTTTGTATGAGTAGCAAATGGTGGGCTCAAATCACTAGTCAATCTTTGTTATTAAGGACAGAATCAAATCATGCAGCGTGTTTGGAAAGCTCCAGCCTGGCATGTTTCATTTTCTGTAAAGAGCAAATAGAATGAGACACTTATTTGCAGCATACTTCACTTCCACAGCAAATCCTAATAACGGTGACATTTAAAAATATATTTTTGCAATAATACCGTTACAAAACCATCTAAGCTTGGTATGAGTAGCAGAGGTCATAATGAATCCTTATTGTGATCTATGGGAATATGAGATTTCTTTTAGAGGAGATAAACTGAAATACATTTGTTAAATGTACCATAAAAGCACTGTTAACCAAGGTTTTTAATTTTCCTTTGTAACAGCCCAGTTTGATGAATTGTTGTGATTAGCTCTAGAGAAATCCTTATTAAAATTAGGTGGGACTCAAACAGAAAAAAATAGTGACGTGCTTTGGAGTCATTACAGATTGATTCATATGAGCAATTCGCATATCTATCAGCTAGGAACAGGTATCTTATATAATTTATTTTATTTACCTCACACCCAGGATCATAAGAGCTGGCTCATCAGTGACTTTAAAAGAGCATATCATTGCCAAAACCATGTAATGACCCAAATCTCCTGCTGTTGTGTTGTGTGTCCATGCTGGTGGTGTGTTTCCTCAGCTGTATGCTCATGTGAGAGCAGAGCCAGCATCCAAAGCAATTTCCCTCACATCCTGCAGTGCCCACCCTGGGATTGGACTGGCTGCACCCCCAGGGAGACAGCAAAGTGGTGTCTGCCAGCCATGACCTGCTCTGAGCTGCTGGAGAGGACTAAAGACCCGGCACTGATCTGAAAAGAGAAACAGGCAGTAAAACATCTAAGTTTTAGGTAATACTTCCCTCTCTTCTTGAAGGGAACTGAGAACAGACCTGTTCTGTCTGAAAGGAACTGAGAACATACTTCCCTCTGGGAGGAGGTGGCAGAAAAGAGTCCAAAATGAGACCTTCATTGCTGCGAAGCAGCAGGAGATGCAGACTACAAGGGAATCATTGGAAATGCCTCATCTTTTGTTCAATGAGGGCATAAATCAGACTAAGAAGAGAAGAGCTGGAGCCTGAACAGGGTTTAGAAAACTCTCCCAGATGTATGTGAAGGTAATACCTATGGCATGATGGGATGTTGGGCCCACAGCTTCTGGCAAGTGTATTTACAGCTAGACTCCTACGCCAAACACTGCATAACAAGCTCCTCTGCTACCTTTTTACATAGGGGTGGCTGTGAGTGAGAAGTCGGTGCTGTCCATGACAGCAGGGTCCTTGAAGAGCACTCACCCTATAAGACTCTGTGCTGAAAGGCTGCTGAAGTCCTATTTTAGATGTCGAAATCCTTCCTTTGGAGCTGGCTCTTGGTTCTCTCTGGCTAATCAGCAATAATGATTGAGATAACAGAGATAATGATTTTGTATACATCACTTCTCAAGCTACACTTTTTTTGTAGAATGGAGGGAAAACATCTGCTGATGAAAGCCAACTTCCTGGTTCAGTTCTGTAAATCAGTAACAACAGAACAGCTAAGGGATTTTACAATAAGATCAGAAGGTACATTTTAATATAGTTCCCTTCACGCAGTCTCTACTATAAATGGCAGCCAGCTAAAAGACATTCTCCACGTTGTCATGCATTTTAACTCCCTAATTTGGCTATTCAATTTAAACTACAAAGGCAACAGTCTCTGGATTTTTAAACCTCTTGGCTAATGGGATAGATGGCTTCAGCATTGTCCTATGAGAAAAAGACATGCTACAGGCTGTGCCAAATTAACTTAATTTCTTTAATTTCAGGGGTGCACACTTGGTGCTGGATGAAAACTAGTATGAAATTGGGCATGGTTGGCTAACAGTAATGATATAATTTTTCATTTTTACTTTATTATGTGTGCTAAGTACAAATTTACCTTCAGAGTTCAGCCAAATGGGAAAACATCAACAATATTAGCATCCGACAGAAAGGATATTTGTTCTTTTAGCAGTTCTTTTTCTTCATTGCTCGTTTTTAAAAGAGCCTTATTTTAAAGAAAATTAATAGTTCCTTTTCTATGGCTGCAGAGATTATATTTATAATTTTCCTTTGAACATTTATAATATTTTTAATCGCCGTTTTTTTTCCCAGATAACATGACAATAATTGCTAGATTTAAAAAAGAGCAGTTTGATCAAGCTTGAATGCGGGCTTGATCCTATTTCCACTGAAGTCAGAGAGACTTCTTCAGTAAGAAGAGACTTGGAATTTGCATCATGATTGTTTCTTTTCTCCTGCCAAATCCTCTTTCACTCATCCAAGACGGTGAAGAGTTCTGCTTTTAATCACAGTCCTGTAAATCTGGTCTAACTGCATTGACTCAGTGGGCTTATTTTTGTAGAGATCAGTATAAATGAGAGAAGGATTTATCCCAGTTGGATTCATGCTCCTTGTTAGTGAAGCAATGTACTATATAATTGGCTCTATCAATAAGACGTTGCCAGTATTAACTTCTTTTTCAGTCTATGTATGGAAACGGAATATATCGTAGGCTTTAATAGATATGAAAGTTACAATACCCTGGAAAAAAATAAGTTTTTATTTGGCTGGAGCTTTTCATCTTTTGTCCTGAAATTTAAATAGGGCAAAAAGGTGACATGTATTGCTATCCATTGCTCATTTTTTTGTTGCTTATCTGTCCTAGATGTGGTGACTGCTGGCAGAATTGTAACTGTTTGAAGGGTTGGATCCTAAAGTAAGAAGCACACAAGGTGCTATTTATTATTTATAGCATCTACAAGACGCTATAGATAGAAGATCTAGAAACAATTGATTTGAATCTTAGCTCATGGTTAGTGAGAGTGAAGAATATGAAGATAACAGATCGGGGAAAGGCAAAATCTGACAGAATTCACATGTCCCTAGTTGCACTGAGGGTGGGATTTTAGCTTGGAAAAGTTTTCTGTTGTAGTTATAAGAAAACAGGAAAGGAGAGAGTCTTTTCTAGATGGAGGGGAGAGTCTTAATATGAAATCCTGGAAGGAGCCTTTATATTGTTTAACTGTGGAAAAACAATTTTGAGTGGGTGCTGTGATAATCTAGGAGCTATCAGGCGATCTGATTTATTACACTTTAGAGCCAAGAACTTACTTGGCATGGATTTTTTTATAGAACCCTTGATATATTTATTTTTACTGCAGTTTTTCCAAACAAGAAGGGACCGTGCTTAGACTGTGCTTAGAAATCTGGAATATATTCAAACAATAAAAGAAGGTAAAAGATAATTTTGTTCTCATAAATTCTGATATGTGAAACATCTAACAGTGGCACTGATTTATGTGCTTGGCTCCTCTCTTATATTTTGGCAGATTTCTGTATATATATATTTTAGCTGTCTGCTTTCCACCTGTATACATGTGTTTCAAGAATTCATGCAAGATAAATTAAGCATGTATGTCCTATTTGATATGTTATTTGTGAGGCCATTACACATTTTCATTTAGAGAATATAACCCTCTCAAGAAGTTTAAATTATTCATCTTTACAAAAGGAATACAAAATTAATTCTTATTTGACCATGCCATTTCAAACCACCTTGGTTCTCATTAGAGTTCTGATAATCTAATGTTAGATTCATTACCATCTAAAATTATTGCAATCTGCTGCCTTTTGTTTTGATTCAAAGTCTGTAATTGTGCTACATGATGTCAGTAATTACTGAGGCTGCTTTAGGAAGATACAGAAAGATACAGCAAGAAAAGATGATCAAGCCAAGTTTAGATTTGTTATGTGGTTGTACATGTGCGTCAGAAACTACATTTTCGTACTGTATCTGTTTACACTTGATATTGCGTAGGTTCCAGAAAAGGAGGAATTACGCTGGAAGATGAAGAAAACAAATTAAATATAGTCTTGAATCATCCAAGATTGAAAGGAGAGGACTGTTAGCCACATGAGAATGAAGATTCTATTGTATTTAATCCTTTTTTACTCCTATTTCTACTGAAGACAATATATGCTCTTCTCTTAGCAGAACCTGCTTCTCTTCCATGCAAAACAGAATAAAACACTCATACCTGCTGTAAGTGAATAAATGTTACTGACTCCATATTATGTTACAGATTATATAACTAAAACCACATAAAAATACTTACTTTTTCTAAACAGTAATTCACTTTATTAACGAATAAGGCAATCTTTCCACTCCAGAAGGAAGGATGAAGTGAATTTAATTTCTAGTCTTTGTTTTCATACACCTTATTATGAACATTTCACTAATGAAATGGGATTCTACAAATAATATAAATGTGAAGTACGCGTCCAATAATTTGCTGTAATAGTGTAACATTACATCACAACTGATCCACCATTAAAAAATCTATAGCTTTGAGGCAGCCCGAATCCACTAACGGGACACAACATTGTTGGTAATATTGTCTCTGTTGTTTTTCTTAAGGTTAAAAAAGTGGATATGAGAACCAAGATATGCAGGTGTAATGGTGGATACTGAACATGGAGTATTTGAAAGGCCCTAATTTTCATCCCTTGAAATTTTATTTCTCTTAAGAAGTTTCAATCTTGGTGACCAGAAGCAATTGCTTTTAAGAATTTTGTAATTTTCTCACTTTAGGTTTGTTGGGGTTTTTTTTGCATTCTAGTAGTCGTGCCCCACCTTTCTTTTAGAAGTGTGTATTCTTTTGGAGGCAGATGAGATTTTTTTAGAGTAAAAGAAAACAGAATCTCTGGCTAGAGAAGCAATAGATCTTGTGTGGTTTGGTTTCTGATCCCTCAAATTAAACGATTTTTCATGTTCTGTGATTGGAAGTAGAACGAAATAAAAAAATTCCTTAAAATGTCAGAGTTCTGAAATACAGGTATATTTGCTGAACCACTTTAAATTAAGGAAGGTTAAGGAAAAATCAAATTGAAACTTGTCAACAAAAAGCATTTCCTTTTGGCTTTTGCATGAAGAAAGGAAAAAGCATCAAGTTTGATGGCAGTTAACACAATCAATTTGTGGAAGCAACTATATATCAAGTGCTGCTTTATTACACTGCTGCACATTTGGAGTAAGTCGGATCAGTGCAATGGGCATTATTTTAAGTTTGTACTACTGAAAATGAGAACATTGTGTTTCCTGAAATCACTGGTCAATGTTTAAGAGGAAAGCCAGCGTTTAGTAAGAAGAAGAAAAGGAGGAAGAGAAAAAAATGATGTTAAAGTAAAATGTCAAGATATTACAGTAAGTAGACTAGAGTTACTACTCTTATTAGTCTTTAGTCTTATTTCATTAGGTTTGAGTGTAGCCATTTATTGTCAATGATACGAAAAAAGGAAAAAAGAGTCAAAAAGCAGGCTGGAGACAAGTATGATGACTAAACAATGTTAGAAAAGCAAGCTCTCTTTCCAGCTTAAAGATGTTTTTGCCAGATGATACACACAACAAATTGTTGTTGATCATCAGTATAATGAGAGAGAAGCTATTTGGAAATTGGCCTCAGATCACTTGGAGAATTCAGTAACCAAAGAGATGAAAGTAGATTCTCTGAAGGCATTAGGAAATCTCCAGTGCTGTGGGTCAGAGCAAAAACTCTTTACTCCCACTGTTGAACAAAGACTAACAAAAGTAATCCCATCAAAGAGTTCTCCATCTGGTTTTAAACAAAGGGAAGGCAATTAGTGGCTAAATCAGAACCAGATTACAGAACACCAAAAATTAGCTGCATTGTAGCAAAGCAGAGAACTTCTCACAGCAAAGCTGCTTAATTGAGAGGGAGGTTCTGGCTTTGCTGTCTCAGAGTACCAAGTGCGACTTCTCCATTAGCATCCCATAGTGGGGTATTTGGCTTTCTAACTACATCATTCTGAAATCCTGATCTCTTCCTCCTCACCTCAAACAGCAGCTTTTTACGCTTCCTCAGGATAGCTCTCAGAAAAAAACAACCAAACAACAACCAAACAAACAAACTCAAAAAAAACCCCAAAACCCCAGAAAAACAAATATCTCCCGTCACCCACAAAATACACCAGCACGCAATGTTATTAGCTGCTAGCAGCTTAGTCTGGGGTACCTGGTATTGGTCAATAGCAGACAGAGGGCAGGGGAGTTGAAGGACCATAGATAAGTCTAATACAGCAAAGTTAGTACTGTAATTGTAGTGGTATCTCAGTACCAGTACAAAAGTGCATTATCAACCTCCTTTTAATAAGAATGCGTTGTGTTCCAACATTGATGTATGCTGCATAAGCATGAGAAAATCAGTAGTTCTGCATTAGGAATTCAGCCTGTCTCCTAGAAAGTGTATAGCGCTGATACAGCTTGCCAAAGACAGGCTGTTCCTGGAACTGGCTGTTTAATTAGCGTACTAGCACAGCAGCATCAGCACGAGAAAGCTGGACATGCAACATTTGCTGGTCTAACGATGAAAAATATGGTCTGGTATGACCTGTGTAGGTGTTCAGTGGTCAAAATGAAGACAGAGGGAAATCGCGGTCGGGCGCAGACGTCCAACTCACCCCCTAAAGGGAGAAAGATTGAGGGCAAAGCTGAACACCTCCCCACCAGGTTTGTAGGCAAATACGGAGACCAATGAGTCTTGGTTCACTGTTTTAATAAGGCAGAAGTTCTTAATATGTGGGTCAGTTCACCACAGCTTTGGTGCTGCATCATATAGCTAAAGCAAACTAATGTGTTTCTGTCAGCAGTATGCCAGTTAGGTTTGATAGAGAATATCCAGTGGAAATACATGCCCGGAATTAATCTGAGATTAATTTATACAAGTCTGCTGTGCTGCATCAGAAAGAGATACTTCTGTTATTGTTGGGCCAAATATCACAAAGTGAGATTTAATTGAAGCATTTACAACCTGAACCTAATTACAGTCTGATAGTATCGATATATCTGAAAGTACAGTTTTCTTAAAGAAGCCTGTATGTAGTAAGAGATATGTCTGCAAGTAATACAACCTTACCACTTTTTTTTACTATAACTGCTGAAGAGGAAACTGTTTCTGTTAATTAGAGCTCAGAGTATAGTGCCCCATACAGACAGTCTCCTTAACTTGAAAGCATTTTGACATGTCACTTTTTTTTCTTCAAAAATTAAAACTATAATTTGTTTTTTCAAAATTTTGAGACATAGATTTTAGATTATGGTATTTTTCTTTCAATAAGATTGAAGGTGTTCGTTTCAACACAGATAAAGCCATTCATTTTATATTTTATCACTTGATTTGTAGCCACAATGGAATTGAAGAGTTTTGAATGTAAGTCCATGGGGATACTTATTTGGTTTTATCCGTTGGTTTAACTAATGTATACCCATGAAATATTTGCTTTCCTTGATTCATCATTTCCTGACTCAAAGAGATATTTGCTAGGATATTTTTGACAAGCTATTATCACTGTTCTCTCTAGGTATTAATGATATACCTGCCAGTCTTACCTCAGGGGGGTACTGTATTTGAGGGTGACTGAAGAGCTTGCTAAAGTCGATATTGTTGGAACTGTGTGGCTACAATACTTTGAATATGAAACTGTCATCAAATAGGAAAAAAGTGAAGTTTGCAATATATTTCTCAGGCACATTGGCACATTTAAATTCTCCCTCCAGAAGAATTCATTTTCAGGTCCCATTAACTTTATTTCAGTCCAATTAACTTCAATGTTACAGCTATTTCTGGAAGATTTATTCTGTTACAAACTAAAATATTTGAAAAAATCTTGCATCTCTAAAATTTTTAATTTCTTGCGTGGTCTGATTTTAATACAAATTCAGGAATTTTAACTTGTGTAACAAGAATGTCCCGGTATAACAGGTTGAATGTTTAGGCACTGTGAGATACCGATGCTGTTGTCATTTCTCGATGTGTGAATCCAAGACAATTATCTTGACTTTGATGATTTACACATGAAACTCTGAGATTTGACCGAGCTCTGCAGAATTTAGGCTTCTGGTGATCTGAAGTTAGCAAGATAGCTCTAAGGCTTATGGAAGCTGATCTCTGGAAAGCTTTCACAGAATAAGCTGTGATTTAATTTTTCTGTTGACTCTGTTAACTGCTTTTGTGAAATATGAGTCATAGAATGGTTTGGGTTGGAAGGGCCCTCAAGGATCATCTAGTTTCAACCTCCCTGCCATGGCAGGGAAACCAGCCACTAGACCAGGCCACTCAAGGCTCCCTAGGCAACCTGTTCCCATGCAATAAGTAGAGACAATTTATATATGGTCATTAATGTTCAAGCAGTATATAATTTCATAGCACAGAGGAGAAGCTGCAGTGGAGTTCATACATAGTAAATCTGACTGTTTAGCCATTTATTTCGCTAGGGCAGGATTTTTACTCTGGGACTTAAATGTAATTTAAGTGCTTCGGTAATCTGTGGTCATTTAACGAGTTTCAGTTGGGTTATTGTGTGTGAAGTACAAAGGTGTTTTAGATCAACTGAGGGGCCATCAAACGAAGCAGAAAGGAGAGGAAGAGATTTCATTCTTCCATCTTTTCACAAGTCACTAATATAAGAAAATAAGTTTTGGTAAACAATGCCTTATTTTCTTCTATCCTGCCCCAGCGGGGGGATTGGAGTAGATGATGTTTCGAGGTCCCTTCCAATCCCTAACATTCTGTGATTCTGCAATTCTGTGATTCTTGCCTGTTGAGCACAGGGTCTTATTTCTGTTCACAAACATGTGGGAAGAAGTTGGGGAAAATGGCTTGTTACAATGTTTTACCATGACTGACAAATCACAAATGAGTTGTTTATGTCCAACTCTTTCCATTAATTGTCATAAACTGATGCAATGTGTACTTGTACTGTATGTTGGTAGATATAACCTAGAATCTTTTGTTTCCTCCAATAAAAGTTGGATAAAGGAGGGACTTTCCACTCATTCGCGTCCCCTGTCCTAGAGCGTGCTGCTCTCAGAAGCAGCCTCCACTTTGACTTCATGCAACTTCAGATTAGGTCTTTTTGTTGCTACAGCTCAGGAGTATCCCTCCTGGAGAGCTGTGAATTTTTAAAGCAGTTAGAAAACTTCTTTAAACAAAAGGTAATGTACTGTCTTGTGAAAGAATTTGTGTCTTAACACAGAAATAGGCTGTCATCAGTCTGCTTTTCTGTGCTATTTCCCCTTACCTGAAGCTGTGTAATCATCTTCGTTTTCTCTCCTTTGCTCAGTGAATACAAGAATAGTTTCTCCTTTTAAAGAAATCAACTGATCTGTGAATAATTCCATTGATTTAAATCAAAAGACTGTTGCAGTGTGATTAAGAACTGCTAAATTATACTGTTCCTTTTGGGGCAGGGGGGAGGAGGTGATTATTCTTCTGATGGAATACTGTGCAAGAATAGATTATTTGGGAGAATTGCCTTATTTTTGCTTAGTTTAACGAAATACATAAATCATATGATCATACATGAGAAGCTGAGGTCCTATATTCTGTATTCCTAGCACACCAACCAGTGTAATTTTGAGGGTTAGAATTTTATTTCATAGAATCATCACCTTGTTAATGCAATAATATTTAATATTCATTGAAGTGCTCGATATCCTCTTAATAGTAAGAGATTATGATGAATAATAAAACTACAAATATAAAACGTTCTGAAGGACACCATGTCTAGCCACATGTTGCAGTTATCTTTGAAAATTCTCTTTCTAGGGAAAGATTTCTGGTCTTTGTGTTTGTTCGAGTACCTTGAATCATAAATGGATAATGCTCAGAACAGAGGATGGGATTTCCAGTGTAAATGTGTGGGGGAAATCTACCTATTGCAGCATACTGAAGTACTCTAGCGATATCTGGTATCAGTACAAAGTAATTTGAGACAAAACTGTGTATTGTTAAGACAAACATTGACCTCATTCTGTGTTGAATTCAAGTAGATGATGAGTTGTACTCAAGAAGGTATTGATGAGTGTGTCTGTTCATGTAAATGAAATAAGCTATACCATGTAGACTGGACATTAGGAAAAAATCTGTCATGGAAAGAGTGATCAGATACTGGAACAGGCTGCCCAGGGAGGTGGTTGAGTCACCATCCCTGGATATGTTTAAGGGTCGTTTAGATGTGGTGTTAGGAGAACTTGTAGAGTAGGGTTGATGGTTGGACTTGATGATCACAAGGGTCTTTTCCAACCTAATGATTCTATGACTCTATGAACATTTACATAAGTCAGTGGCAAGCCATGTAAAGCAAAACCCAAAGAAATAATTAAAATGCAGTGCAACTAATGAAAACATGTGGCAGAGGAAGTAGGTACTACAGGTGTTTAATAAAACTTAGCCTTAAGGTCAATCATCACCACAGAAGGCTGCAGTTTTCCAGGTAAAAATTGGAAAAACTAAGGTAAACTAATTTACATGAAGAGTCTGTTTTCTTTTAGGCTTATCTCATGGAGTTGTTTTCATGATAGATTCTAGGCACGGTCCTTTTCTTTTCAGGAGCTATTGAAGGAACAGCGTTAAGGAGTCCCCCTGCTCCTATGACCAAGGGTCAGGCCGGGTTCTTAATAACCGCAGCAGGGATTGAGAAGAGGAGGGGGCAGCCCCTGGGGGAGCTTCCTGATGACATCGCAAAACACACACTGCTGAATTTCGGCTAAGGACAGTATTAGGGGTCCTCATTTCTACAATAACACACTTGGATGTAGTGTTGGTTTCAAATAATGTGATGAGAGGGAGGCTCATCAGCCTCTTCCATTTGCAGCAACAGCACCACATCTAGCCTGGTTACGTTGGGAAAACTTTTGTCAAAGCCCCTTCCTGGCTAGTCCATGCCATGTAACTATCCACTGCCTTTGCAAATATAGCACACAGCTTGCTACCTCTATCAGACAGCACAGAGTATTATTAGTTGGGTTTAATTGCCTTTGTTGAGGTGTGATATGAAATGGGGCTGCTGAATGTGGAGCAGTAATGTGATCAGTGCCCTGCTATCAGCAGTGACAGGATCACGTTAGCTCCTGAGGGAATTCCTTTCATATTTTTCACACACAGACTTGGAAAGATCTTCTTACAATGTTTTTGCTTTTGGTTTTTTTTGGGGGGGTTGTTGTTTTTGTATGTTTACAACCAAATACTCCAGGATCTTCCCAGTCAATAGTGGGGGGGACTCAGCAGTCAGGAATGAGAAGGAAAGTGCTTCTGATTCTTCCAAAGGCAACAGATATACAAAGTGTGAAATTTTGAAAGGCATCTAGATCTTATTAAAACTGACTTTTGAAATCAGGATTTTAGGCTTGAGGGCTTTAATACTCCAAGAATCACAGGAGTCAAAATGTTGAAAATTGGGGAGCTCATCAAGTGCTCTGCCCTTTTAGGGGATGCACAACTCCAGGTTAGCTTCAGGTCAGTATTTGCATAAGTTGGATGAAGTTGGTCCTGTTGATGTGTGTACAGACAGCTTTTCATTAGCTCCACTCAGTCTCTCGGCCTCTCATGGGAAAGCTGGCCCCGGTCTAAGCTAGCCTCATGCTGTGCCTGAGAAAATGTTTTCTGCTTCTCAGCAGGATGCCTCAGCCAAGGCAGAGTACTGTGCTAGGGCCATTCAGTGATTTCTGGGGCTGGGCTGGCCAGCGGTCTGCTGACCCACAGCAAGTCCTGAGCCATTGTGCAAACCTCTCCCAAGGTATCCAAGGACAATCTGCAATCTGCAAGCTGAGTGGGAAGCCTCCTAAGGCAGCAGTCCTCAACATTTTTACACTGAGCACTTCTCATGTAACAGTTGGGCCTTCCATTTGTAGCCATACTCACTCTTGCCCCATCCCACCATCCCTCCAGGCTTTGGTGGCCCCTAGGAAGCAATGCTGAGCAGCTTAGACCTTGGGGACAAGTTTGTATTTCTCTCTTGTTGTCAGCCTGGGTCATCAAAGTAACTTGTTTTAACCTCTTTCTTCAATTTATGCTAGAATAATCAAGGCAACAGAGTTTTAAAATTTAGTTTTAAAATGCTACATTCCATCTAATTCTTTTAATTCCATTTGTTATAATTTCAAGGGAAAAATGAATTCTTTGCAGTGAAAAAAATGGAAGCTAAACAGATACTTTAATGCACAGAGAAATGTGAATATTCACTGCATCTGGCTGTTCCCGCCCTCTACATATGTTCTATATAATTAAGTTAAAGGCATTGTAATGTTTTGGTTTGCTTTCCATTTCTTGATGGGTTGTAAAATAAAGACATTGTGTAATTTGTTAAAAATGACACCCTTAACCTGGGATTACTAAATCAAGCCAATGCATTCTTCCCAAATTCAGGTCTTTAACTTGGCCTGTAAGAGACTCCACGTGAAGACCGTCTTTTGCTGGTACATGTCAAATATGGTAGCTAATAGAAAGTTACAGATGAAAGGTCTCCTAATGCTTTTACATATTGTGTTGAACATGCTGAAAGAAATTCAACCTTTTTTTAAAAAATACAGATTTAATTTTAAGGGCCTGGTACAGTTTCCACTAAAACCAGCTGGATATATTTACAATTACTTCAGTGAGAGGTAGAATGTTTTTTTCTAATTATATCTAACTTAAGAATGATTGGATTGGGAGAAGAAGAAATTTCTTCTCCTGGTGTTCTGAAAATTTATACTGCACCAAGAGATCAGAATTGATTAATCTTGATATCAAATTGTAATGATAGAGTCTTTTGTCAAAGCTGCAAAAGTATTTGATATATGGGGTAATAAAGAGAAAAACAAAGTAAAAATACCACCAGAAGACTCCACATCTAATCAGTTTCCTTGGTGTGGTGCTGGCAGGAATTTGCAGCAGATTTATATACTTCAGATGAAATAGCAAAGGAATTGGAGCCTCTAAGTCCTAAAGGAGAAAAATATCTGCAAGTTAGCGCATGGGCTAAGAGATCTTTTAATCACAGGAATTTTAAGATACCTAGGTTGGTGATGAGATGTCACGTCTCCTGATGGTTGCTATATATATCCGTTCTGCACAGATCAAAGGGGAAAGCTGCTTCTGTTGCTCTTTGCCTGCTGTTCTCATGCATAAACATGTATTCTCATTTAACCATTTCATTGCATTTTGATAAAAAAAAAAAAATCTGCAAAGAAACAAACTAACCTTGATCTGAGAAAGAAAAATATTTAGCAAGAAGTATCACAGAATGACTTAAGAGTACTCACTGCTAGCAGGTCACCTCAGGCAGCTGGGATGGATCATGGTCAAATGAGCAGCTTTTGCTGGGGGCTGAGTACTGCTAGTGGAAGGACGAGGTGCAAGACTGATTTGTGCACCTGCACAAATGTTGTGGTGAAAACAATGTGAACTAATCCAAGAAGTAACAACAGTGTGGAAAATAGGACCCTTTCCACTGCCTTCAGTGTTCCTGAAGTGACACTTTAGTGTCCTTCAATCAGCTACTACTCTTGTTGCATAGCTCACATGCCCTTAAATTTTTTTTGTTAAATTATTGAAAACAGAAAGATCTGTGATGCTGGGTTTTAGTGATGTAGACAAAAGGTAAAAATAAAATGGCATGTTCATTTTAAAACAACAGAATATAATAACTTAAAGGCAATCTTAAATTATTCTTATTAATTTATGTTAGATATATCATAAAAAGATTTCCCTGCCGATGCTTTGACTTTTTGTAAAATTGGGTCTAGGGGAATGCGCTGAGCATTACCTTGCTCTGGGTGCTGGTCGTTATGCTGTTTTGGAAGATAATTTCCAAAAAAGAAAAAGAGATACAAGGTTTCAAAGAAGCATTCGAGCAGAAAAAGGTACTTAATGATGGTACATTATCTTCTATTCAGAAGTGGTATTTTCTGCTTGTAATTCAGCATGTTCAGAGCTGGCTGTGTAAAGACTAACATGATAAAGACCAGCCTGGGCTTGGACAAGGCAGAGGTTCACCATTATGTGTGTTGAGCTTACCCCCATGAATACCTATCTAGCTGTGGAGCGGGCTGTGGTACAGACCCTCAGATGAGCTCAGACCCTGAGCTGTGGGCTCTTCACATTCTCTCTGGGAATCAGAAATTGAAACCACATTTTCATATTTTTTCACAGCTCTTTGTTCCCTATTCCCCTACCCCAGCAAAAGCAAAATGTGTTGCTTTGAGGTTGATAACCTTGCTACAGAATTAATAGGACTTTCTTTTGACTAAGTACATTGCAATAGTCATGCACCAAAGAAACCTTTGGAAGTCAAGGAATAACTATTATAGATGATATTATAAATGATAATGTGTATGAATCTTCTTAAAATATAAGCAGATGCAGAAAAAGACATGACAAGTATTGTATTAGGGACTATACCTACTAATTTGGTATAATTATTTCAGGTAACTTAATTGTAACAAGCGTGATTTTTATCTCTGTGAAGTTGGCAAACTGAATGCACATTTATGTCACTCTCCACTTCACTGCCTTGTCAGACTAATGGAGATCTGAACTGAAGAACCAGCTTTTCAGAAAGCTTTAATGACTTTCTCAAATGTTACATTCTTGTTTTCTCATTCTACATCCTTTTTTTAAAGTGGAAGGAAAAATGCAACAAAAATTATCCATTTCTTTTTCCCAAGAAAGAGTTAAGTAAAAAGTAGTGTTTAACATACATTCACTGGAAATGTTGTGTAATTCTCTTCTATTTGTCTTTCATAAAGATAGAAAGAATAATAAATACGGGAAACTTCCCTTAGACTTTGATTTGTTGTAATCAAACTATGGTGGGGTTGCAAGTACAAAAAATGCATTTTGCTTTGGTTGAAATGCAAAATTAATAGAAGTGTATGGCTTGGGGACCTCCTGTTTGGAGCACCACCATTTATTGCTACCACTGTTCTCACAGTTCCTATTGAGCAGCAGGGCTTGTGGTTTTCAGGAGTTTTTTTCAAAAAGGCTCTTGGCTGACTCAAAGTTATATGAAAAAATGCTGAAATATCCCATAAGCTGGAATGCACCCAGAATCTGGAGCTTCTCAGAGCAGTTAATACTCCTGTCCATTTAAACTTTATGTTGAAAATATAAATCTCACTGAGAATTGTATGAGGCTCCTACAGGCCTTAACTTCAGGTGTTGCGTACTCGTCTGAGAGAAGAAATCCAACAATTTCTAAACCCCACCATCCAGGAAAAGTCAGGCCAGCTCCACCTGATTGCCAGAAGCAACTAATCAGGGCATCAGAGACAAAGATACAAGGCTAAACAAATAGGTGTTTCCACGAAAATTGTTTTTACTGCTCTGCTCCTGACCAATACATTCAGATTCTTTTAACCCTGATGCTGTAAATTTGTGACTCTGTAAAGCAAGGATAGCTGTATATCTCTATAGAGCATCCTGGCTTTTAATAAAGCTGCAGAGAGATGTGTTATTGATACCTAAAAATATACCACTCTAATCAAAGTGTGTGTGACCTGTAAGCAGCCTTAAGGGATTAAATAGATTTTGCATTGAAAGGAAAAAACATAGAATCATGGAATATCTCGAGTTGGAAGAGACCCATAAGGATCATTGGGTCCAACTCTCTGCTTCTCACAGGACTACCTAAAACTAAACCATAGGATTAAGAGCATCATCCAAATGCTCCTTTAATTCTGACAGGCATTTTAGGTAAAATCTTTCTGGAGATGCTGTCAGTGTACAGCAAGGACCAAGGCTCCCTGAGTGCCGGGAGCTGCGGGGGTCTGCAGGGCAGACGGGCAGGGTCTGGCAGCCAGGGCCTGTCCCAGCTGCCCAAGCCAGGAGCAGGACTGAGGGCACCTCCCTGGTGATGGAGATGGGGATGGGGATAACCCAAGGCTGGCCTGGGCCTTGCATCCATGGATGGGCCCAGCCCAAGAGGGCCTGTGGCTGGGCAGGGCAGGGCTGTGAGAGCTGGAGATTAGTCCTGCTGCAGCATCTCTGAGGCAAGGACTGACAGCCCCAGGGGCTGACATGGGGTCCTGGGCATGGGCTGGGCTGGGGGAGCCCCAGGGGACTAGGCAGGGACAGTCAGGCCAACTGTGCCTTCAGGACTGTGACAGATCATCTATATACATATTAAGTATATACAGATCATACAGATCATATACAGATCAAGTATATGAAGGTTCATGAAAAAAAATCCAATCTAATCTCAGCATGTTAACTTTAAAAGGGATTCTGAAATTATCTTGGAAACACCAGTGAGTTTCTTCCTTTTGTTTTAGCAACTGCCTTTTGTTGCCCCGTGCCGTGCAGCCTGGCACCAGCACCTTGTCAGCCCGCTCTGCTCATCTGCCCATCTGTTGAGTTCACCCACTCCTCTGCTTGGGAGCATCTGTGAGGGGAACTGACTCAAGCACACATAGGGTTGCGTTATGGCTCTTTGATACCTTATAAAGAAAGGGGTTCCTTCAAAGGAATCATTTTCCCATTATTTTTATGCCTCAGGGCTAGATTCCTCTTAGACTTACTCAAGGAGTAGTCTGGAGTGCCATTTTAAAAAGCAATTGCTGTGTCTTGAATCAAGAAAGGAGAAGCTGTAAATTGTCATGATCTTTTCAGGTGTAATCCACTGTTTCCTTTTGTTTATCTAGCTGCTTTGACAGATTAATGTGCAAAGGATAGAGCCGTCTCCTTCGCTTGTTCCCCTTTCACTTTTACTTACAGATGGCTCCATGCTTTGATTTGCCATGCGTACCTATGCATCATGTGTAGAAGGCCCTATCTAACCTGAATTTATTTGCTTTTAGTCTGCTCTTTTGATAACAAGAAATTGCTTTCAAGGTCCAAGTTTGCAGCTGAAGGACTTCAATGATTCTCTCATTATCACTCTTTTATGGTACAGAACATGAATGTATCCCCACCAAAGTTTTGGATTTCCTAAAGGTGGATTCCCTGCAATATTCATGCTGCCATTCTATGTTTGTGAGGTATCTACAATGTAGAGAAAATGTTAAATTTGGCCACTTTGGTCTGGAGACTGTTGCACATTATGTAAGACCCCAGGGATTTCTATAAATAACCAGAAATTCATAATAGTTACTGTGCTGCTGTGTGGAATAATGTTCTTTAGACAATGCATTGAGCTGGAAATTCAAACTTGTAAGCAAATGCTGACAGTTATACTTTTACAATAACCTGTGCACATCCTGAGTTGTGCTGAGCAAATGCTGACTAGTTTGTTCAGTTGCATTAGGCATTGATTGAAAAAATATTTTTTCATTTCTATGGAGATGATATATATTTCTTTTAGCTTTTTCAATAAAACATAGTTGTAGTTGAAGCTAGTGATTTGTTGTTATTTTTGTATGGAATTCAGATGCTTCTTTTTGTCTACAGATAAGATAGTGAACCTGATATTCAAATCATTCATTTGAATATGAATTTTTCTTATTTGCATGAGTCTCCCCACAGTTAGTTCTTCTGGCTGTGGCTCTGACTCCCACTCTACAAGCAGAGCTGGAGTGGTGGAGACGTTGTAATGGCTGTTCCTTTTCCTCTGTTTAAGGTCAGAGTTACGTTCTGCCTGTGTTGGTGGTCAGCTGGCCACAGAGCAGAATTAACTTTATGGGCATATCAAGTTTTTGTTTAATTAATTGAACTGAGATTTGGAGTGTCTCCTTGGGCAACCTGTGCCAGTGCTTGGTCCTGCTCTATAAAACTGGTGTTTCCTGATGTTCAGTGGAAACCTCCTGTGTGTCACATTGTGCCCATTGTCTCTTGTCCTGTCTCTGAGCACCACTGAAAAAAGCCTCACTCCGTCGTCTTTACACCCTTCCTTCAGGTATTTATGTACATTGCTAAAGCACTCCTGAGCCTTCTCATCTCTATGCTAACTACTCCTAACTTTCTCACACTTTTCTTATAGAAGCCCCAATCCCTTAATTGTCCTTCTTGCCCTTTGCTGGATACTGTCCAGCACGTCCATGTCTCTCTTGTACTGAGGAACCCAGCGCTGGACACAATGCTAAAGGTATGGCCTCACCAGTGCTGAACAGAGGGGAGGGGTCACCTCCCTCAACCTGCTGCACCACCCCTCCTAATGGAGCCCAGAGTTCCGTCAGCCTTTGATGCAAAGGCCCAGTGCTGGCTCATGTCCAGCTTGGTGTTCACAAGGCCATGCTGGATTTGTAGAACAGTCTGATCTCTTTGCATGAGTTCTTGCTGTATTTGAAGAGTTTCATATCCCCGCCCTGAGATTTTTCTTCTTTTGTGTGAACCATCACATTTTTTTGTAGGTCTTATTTTCTAGACCTTTCATCACATCCATTGCTCTTCACCAGACTCTCCAGTTGACCCACCTCTTTGTTATACCAAACAGGAACAGATTGGTCCCTCTGGGACCTGAACACTGGTGGTCGGAGCATAAGGATTACTTCCTGTGTTTTGCAAACTATATTCTTGTTTACATTGTCCTGTATAGTGTTTTCTTTCTTAATGACAGCATGACTTGTTGGCTTACGTGTTGCTGTTCCGCTCTGTAGACTCTGGGCCATCTTCTTAGGAACTGTTAGCATGCCTGTATTTTTTGCATTTGATTATTTCTGCATAAGCATATTCATTGCCCTTGTTTTGAATTCTATTTTTAGCCCGTTTCTCCAGTTTTTTAATTGGAAAAAAAATAGGAGGGTTGTTTTTTTTTTTAAATCCAGTGTTGTCCATCACACTTGCAGCCCTTCTTAGATGTGTTACCTGGAAACATAACAAGCAGAGTCATTACATTTTTTTTGTTATGGGAGTGTCCTGTTGCCTTGTCCACAAAATCCTCTAAGCCCCTAACCAATCAAATGTTTTAGAATATTTTGCTGGAAATGTCCCCGAGACCCTGCCATGTATCCTGTAGGACATTCAGAGAAGTGAATCCACCGGTTTTAAAATTTAGGCTAGCAGTTGGCTCACCTTTCTAGAAGTCACCCTGTGCTCTCATCCTCCATGTGCAGTGATGCTTTTTTTTTCTGAGCTTATGTTGTTTTCTTGATGGTGTCCAGGCTGATTTGTCATAATCTGATTTTCCCCGAATCTTCCTAGTCCTCTAAATAATTATGGCCCTGTTAAAGAAGCAGCTTTGTTTCTTCTCATTGAATTTGTTCACTGTATGAAGTCAGGCATGCATGTGTAACTGTGTACAAACCTGCGGCCTGGCACTGTAAGTTCCCTAACCTACTCCCAATAAAAAACCCTCGCAAACAAAAAGGCTATAACCACAATTCAGAAGGGATTATGTACTGATCAAAGTCAGAGCAGCAGCTTCATTAAAAATTGTGGAATGCAGAGGCTGCAGAATACACGGCCTAGCCTAATAACAAAGAAAATGATTTTTTTAAACAATTCTTCCTCAAAAATACCATCTCATATTTCCCTTAATTTTTTCCAGAAGGTGTGTACACCTTCTCTCGCTCACTACTGCAAAATGCCTGTCTTTGTACAGAGAAGTATTGTCTTCCATCAGTGTAACAAATGAGGCTTTTCCCCATGCTGTTGCTTAAAGTCTAGGCAGTGGAGGTGGCATTTGATTCATAAGCTTTTGATCCATCCTTAATCCTTGGGTGGCATGCATCCAGAGCATGCAGAGCGTTGGGTATTGCGTACCTAATGAAGTAGCTGTTGGTGTACAGCACAGGAGGGAACTCTCTCATGTTCTCAAACAGCAGCTTTAGAGTCCCTCAGTGTTCCCTGGGTGGGTCTTTGGGGAGAGAGGCATGTTCCCAAGAAGCAGGGACTCTTCTATCTGCTCCCCTTTCTTTGCAGTGGGTTTGCAGTGGAAGTAAAATTCGGCGACAGGTTTTTTGGTTTTCATCCTAGAGCTACTTAGGCTGCACCATCATTTCACAGCAGCGTAATCCCATAAAATATGACGTGTAATTGCTCATTTCAAAATGTTCTCCTATACCACCGTAGATCAGAGGAATGCCCTCTGAAAGCAGTGGAATTATTTTATTCAATGAGAATATAATTAAAGAGACAGGAAAGCAATGAAGCGTATCAGTAATGAAATACAACAGATGACAGAAGTGTTTCAATCTTTCCCTGCCTACAGGAAAGATAGACGATGTCATCCTGATTGTGTTGTGGTCCAGTTTGAGCCTTTGAGGTGGAAGTTATGTTGGATAACAGTTGCATCCCAAAGCCCTCTAGAAAGAGAGTGAATCACCTCAGAAACTTTTTTAGAAATGAAAGGGCTTTGGAAAAACTGCTAAGAGTGATACAGTCTTAGCTCTTCTCTCTGTTGTGCTTTACAAGACCTGAGTATTTCTCCTCAGGCAAGTTGGGGTGGCTTTGTTTCTGCTATCCAGTTCCCTGATTTGGCAGTTTGAAGAGAGCAGCAGACCATTATCTAAAAAGCCCTCTGTTAGCAGGAAGCAGGACCTCGGATCACTGATGTAACATGAAAGGAGTGATAGGAAACATCAGCCATTCCTGTTAAGCAGAGCAAATGATACTGTTATTCAGAGGATAAAGCCAAAATAACACTGAACCTTTGGCACTTGCAGGAAACTAAGCAGTTGTGTAGGGAGAATTTATTTCCAAAAGATTCTAAAAATGCTCTACAAATCCTCGACCTTGTTGAAGCAGGGCACAGCTCACTTGGGCAGAAGAACAGGTTGTTAGGCATTTTATGGGACTCTCTGTGTCTTCTCTTGCTTCCCACACACAGATCTCAAAGTGTGCTATAGGGTGGTCAGTACCATTGTTCCTGCTGTGCTGAAAGGCCAAATAAGCACTCAGAGTTGATACTTTGCCTAGGGTTACCCAGAAGCAGAGCAGAGGACTCCAGAATGCCGGCTTAGCCTGTTATTCACTCCATCAGTGTTTCCTGAGAAGAATCCACTCGGGGAAGGTTGGCACAATATATTCACAGGGACAGAGATAACATTGAAGAGTTTAACACTTCAAATTGACAAAGGCGAAGCAGGAGCACAGAGGGACACATTAATTTTCTTCTAGTCTCGCAGCAGGTTAGCAGAAGAAACACGGCTCCAAGGCAGGCGCCTTGCCTGGCTGACAAGCGGCCCATCCCCAGGCCAGACGGGCTCAGCCAGGGTCTGTGGTCACACTCTCTCCTCCTGAGCTGACACCCTATTTTCACCTGGAGGTGGAAGAGAGAAGTAACAAAATGACATACATTTATTTTGCACACCAGTGGAGTTCTGGGAACAGGAAAAAGAAAAACTCTCTGGCAGAGGGGAACAAAATAATAAGAGAATTTAGAAACGCCATACCGTGTATTTCGCATTTGGCGATTTGTACTTCAGAGGTAAAACAATTTCATATGTGCCCTTTGAAAGCATGAGGCTGCATGCACGAAGAAAGCACCGATTTCCCTTATGTTTTCAGCAGGGAGCCATATGTTTTAAAAATTAAAAAGAACAATTAGTCTTGGAGCATTTAATCTGCCCATCCAGGTAGCTGACTAGCTTTCTCACAGAGATGGCTGTCTCAGAGCAAAGCTGAGGAAACAAGGCTTAGAAATGTAAATGTTAGTAGGTGTGGAGGAACGTAAATTAGGAAAAGTGACAGTTTTAATTGCTTTCATTTACTTTCATTTGCTGAGTCCCCAGGCTAACATCAGAAGTTACAGCTGTTGGGTTGGTAGCAGGGTGGGCTATGAAGGCAGATGGGCATGGAGACAGCATAGGCTCAGTCCCCATGTTGACAGTAGGATCCGCAAGGAAGCCTCTTATCTGATGTAAGAAATCCCTAACAGGAACAGGAGCTTCCCAACATCTCCCCCAGACATGGAAAGTACCATGTAGGGGTAGCTGTCAGGACAGCAGGAGCTTCCACACCTCTAGATGCTTAAGTCACATCATCCACACCTCTGGATTCTCTGATTGAGGTTATCCTATTTTGCTTGGAAGGATTAAGGATGGAAGGAGGATTAAATGAAAAAGTGAATCATGTCAGAGTGAGGGAATGCCTATACGATAAAAGAAAGGGTGATGGGAGGGGATCTTTGTATTTCAGTGGATTGTGCGGAATAGAAAAATACAGATTTAAGGCATTATGGTGCCTAGGACTGTGCTTAGATGCAGAAGGTTTGTGTGTTGTGCCTGTTTTGACGATGAGATCCTTGGGGTAAGGACTGTGGGTTTTTTTAGATCAGCTGGCACAGTATTGCCCTGGTCTTTGTGCAGCCCTAGAATGAAAACAGTAACGATGGTTGTTTTTCATGGCAGAGACCATGGCAAGCTCTATTTACAAAGAGATCCAGGTTATCTGATTTAATTACTTTTTGGTTAAAACTTGTTAATCTTATTTTTCTGTTTGTTTGTTTTTGTTTTTTAAATACTATATCCAGGTGACAAATGTCCCATTGTAGTATTTGACAGTTACTTCTGCGTGACTCGAGTAAGTTAATAAAAATCAGAATGTATGTAGTCCCAAATGGCAAACAGATCATTACAGCTGGTTTTCAATGTCCATTTCAGTCTGTTAGTTCTGCGCTCGACTTTGTCCGTGGAGCAAGAGTTAACAAGCCAGGGCGTCATTGGTATCAACCAGCAGACAGCACTCAAAACATCTAGCCTTATAACAGGCAAATACAAAATCTATAATCCAGTGTGATAAACCACCTGCTACTCCTTTCCTGCTGTTCCTTTTTCTGTTCTGCAAATACAAATTTCATGAATCTATGTATCACCAGGAAATGTGCAGACTCTAACAGAATGTCAGCTTTCAACTCTGCTGCGTGTATGAGAGGGCAAACAGGAACTGGGAGCACTGGTGCACTTTTTCCATACCATTCATTATTTTATAGAGTTCGGTCTCACATCTCTTCTTATTTGACTCCTCTATAACTTGGCCACATTTGACTTATTAGCTGTTTTGCTGAACAAGAATGGAGAGTACTTCACCATTTCACTAACCTGCTTTCAGATAGCTGTTGTTTCCCTTTAATTTTGTGCTTTTTGTAATTTATAGATGAGTAACAGAGAAGGAGCTGCTCTGTAATCTGCTTTTAAGGCCAGGTACATTCCAGAAGCAAAATTTAGAAGCGTTATTTATACACCGTTTTGAGAAATACATGTTATTGTGGTTGCTTTCTTATTTAATTGTGTTGAAATAGAGTCCATCATCTGATTTTGGAATACTTTTGTGTAAGTACAGGCTATTTTCTAACTCACCTTGGTGAGCAGACTATGGGAGTCTCATTACTTGAATAGGTGAGTGTAAGAACTTCTGTATAAAAAGCTACAGTCCATCATTTTAGCTGAACAGGAAAGACGAGGCAAGTAGAATGAGGATCCACATCTATTAGCTAATTTTTCCTTTTATAAACTCTGTTTTCCTTTTGCAGGTGATGGAAATTAAAGGACAAATGATTCATGTGCCAGAATCGAATTCGATTTTGTTCCTGGGTTCCCCCTGTGTGGACAAGCTGGATGAACTGATGGGACGAGGCCTCCATCTTTCAGACATACCTATCCATGATGCTACTCGTGATGTCATATTGGTTGGGGAGCAAGCAAAGGCCCAGGATGGCTTGAAAAAACGAATGGATAAGCTGAAGGCAACGCTGGAATGCACGCATCAAGCCCTGGAAGAGGAGAAAAAGAAAACAGTAGATCTTCTTATTTCTATTTTCCCTGAAGAAGTGGCTCAGCAGTTGTGGCAGGGGCAGCAGGTTCAGGCCAGGAAGTTTGATGATGTCACCATGCTCTTCTCGGACATTGTTGGCTTCACTGCCATCTGTGCACAGTGTACTCCCATGCAGGTCATCAGCATGCTGAATGAACTCTACACACGGTTTGACCATCAGTGTGGATTCCTGGACATCTACAAGGTAATAGCTCAAGTCCTAAATTAGAAAAATCTAGTTGAAACAAAGAAAGGAAAAAATCCCAGTAGCCATCTTCCTAAATTACAGACCTTCCCTATAAAAATGGAAAGACTATATTTTTGGTTTTGTTTTTGTTTTTTGTTTCACATGAAAAAAATAGACCTAAAATATGCCCATTGAAAATCAAATACTTCGATGCTGAGCTGTCGGACAATGTGGGACATTGGCACTGGGGTCCCNCGCTGAGCTGTCATCATAAATCCCCCATGGGAATATATGCCTTATATTCCCATTTTCTGTTAGGAACATGCACCTCCTGTATTATAGCCTGGTTTCCTTGAGGTGACACATCAGCACATGAAGTGCACAGTGATGATCCTAGCCCCAGCTGCAGCTCCTGGAAGGCACGCAAATACTTTCTGTTTCAGCTGAAGCTTGAATGATTTAGGGTTTAGGCACTTACCTTTCCCCTTGAAAAAATTCAAATCTTCCATCAAGAGTAGGACATTCACTAAAAAAATTATTATAAGAGATTTAAACTTCCATTGAAAAACAGGACGAGGACAGCAGTTGTCCATTCATAGTAAATGGAAAGAGTGGGACATTGGCACTGGGGTCCCATACTCCTTTACTGCTCTGCAGATAAGGAGATGTTGCATGTGTTGGTCCTGTTAAAGACCTCACCACCTTCACTTCTCTTCAGTGGATTTGGTGTCCAGTATGTATTTCAGAGAAAAAAGAGGAGATAGAATTTAATAAATGCAGTTAAGATATTATCTGTGTAATTATCCTGTGAAATCTACAGAAAAAATGTTTTGTATATGGAATACCTTTAATTTTGTGATAGGGAAAGCAGGGTAAATTTCTTTGGGTAACTGAATACACCAGAGAAAAAAAATGTAGTTGTAAAATTTTATATTGGCTTCATTTTCTGTCTGAAGCTTGCAAACTAAATCACGTTTTCAAACTGTTTCAAACAGTATTTGTTGATTTGTTGAGTTTTCAGAAAAGGTCTTCACAAGAGTGCTGTCCCTTTCGTTTTTAGCATCTAATACACTTTAACAGGCATCCACAAATGTTAATTACCCACCTAAATAATAACTGTTGCTGAAAAGTTACAACACATACCACAGAGAAAAATGAACATGGTGCAGATATAGGTTGGTAGGACAGTATGGCAAGATAAAAGATCACATTGTAAATAAGCTTTGTGCTCCTGTGCTAGGAATTTGTATTACTAATGCTCAGAAGCCAAAGGCCATGTTGGAGAAGGACTAAACTGGAAGGTACCAATCCTCGTCTGAAAATTGTTACAGTGATACAGTCAGAAAAGATTGGAAGTTTGATCTCGGTTTGTGTTAATCTGATGTTGCTGCCCTGTGTCTCGAGGCAGCTCTGAGAATGGGACACGAGGAACTTCTGACACACAGTCAAGAGTGACACGAGTGACCCCGTTTCACGTGCTGTATCTGGTATGTGGGTGTAGTTAGTGTTTTCCCAGATGATTAATTTTAGTTAGCTGTTTTGAGGCATTCAGGACATACTTTGTTGAAAACTGTGGTTGCATGGGAATAGGAAATAAAGGATGTAAAACTCTATGACTTGTTTGGAAGGAAGGTTGGTTGAGTCCTGTGAGAACACTATGAAGGAATATTTGTACATAGGTCATGACTATTATATCGTTTAGACCATGGCTTTCTGCTTTCACCTAACTTTGTGCCACTTCAGACAGAAAGCTGTTACTGTATGGAAATACTGTCCTGACCAGTGAGATAAGATGATGGCTGCTGAGACAGGCAGGATAAGATATATGCACTCAGAAAAGGAATAAACACCCCAAAATGTTAAGGCCCCCGTGTAATTCTAGTAATCAAAACGTATTTTTCTGTGGCAGGACGTCTTACACTTCTAACAACCTTTCTCCACTGTTACTGCCTTAACATAGCCATCTCTTTCCCAGATCCTTTCATCCTGGGTTGTTCTCCATCTCCCTACTCCCTCATGGCCCCCGAGCCTTCCTACGTGTTCCCTGCTTCCCTCCACAGCCCACTCATCAGCAAGGCAGTGTGCACTGTGGCTATTTTGGAGCTCTGTGTACCTTTTTTTCCTCCTCCCAAATCTTTTTTTCATTTGTTTTTTTAACCAGAAGTCTAAATAAGTTACTGTGGGGTTAATTGAAAATGACTCAGTTCAGCATTTACAGAAAGGCAACACTCAGGCAATGAACACTTTTTCTTTTCCTTGGAGAATCAGTCTTAAAATAAAATGGCAATTCTTTTGAAAAAGCATTTGCATTTAATAATAAAAATAGCTTGTGTGTTTATATCTTTTTCATTTGTTTCAGATGATATTCTGGAAGCTAAGTTTATTGCTAGGAATGATCACCGCCACAACGACTATATTTTTAGAAGTTAATGTCAAGCAGTGAATTTTAGATATGTAATCACCAGTATTTATACTCACAGCCTGCCTCTAAGATATACTCCTGTAATTCAGCTACAGAAATCTATCGTGTGACGTAGATGTATACCAAAACAGATCAATTCTCAAATTTGCTTGTTTTTATGCAACATGGCAAGAATAATTTGCAAAGTATATTTGGTGTGTACTTCTGAATGCCAAATTCATGTTTTGCAAACAGAAAATTAAGTAAAATTCATTAAATAAATTCCATGCTGTAACTTATTCACCCAGCTTTACTGTTACAGCATTTTGAATTCAGAACCTCAGTGCTTCTAATCTTGGACTCAGACAATGAATGTAATATTTTCAATTGTCTCATACTATTCATTCAGGGATGCTTACAGAGAAGTATGACACAGAAAGCAGAACAAAGATCCTCACATTTAACAAGTCAGACATAGAGGGCAAGCATAATGAGCTGTTGGGTGCAGAATAAGAAATGCTTGGAGAGAGACGAAGGGGCATGAAACAGGCTTTGAAATTTCTTGGAGATGAAAGCAGATATAGCTGATGAGGTGGGGAAAGGATATCCAATAGATGGATGCATAGGGAAGAATGACACGGGCGGATGATGGGCTCAGAAAATGAACTTCACAGCAGCGTTTTGAATGGATACCAAAGATGACACATTAGATTTGTCCAGGCTGAGGGAGAACATTGCAGTAATGGAGATGCACGGTGATACGAGCCTGGGCAACAGTTTTAGTAGTCTGGAAGATTCTATGTTTTAGAGTGAAACTTTAGAAAGAATCTGCTTACATACAGCCTTCATGAAAAGACCAACAAGGATACTCTTGCAGTAATCACAGAAGGGAGAGGATGTGAGAGAGCTAGGACCTGGTGCGTTTAGAAACTGGTGCTGCTGACTGTCTGAGCTAATTATGTTTGGTTTGGAATTGAGGAATGGGAGAAAAAGATGCTGTCAAGCAGGGAGTGCAGTGTAGATGCAGATGCTTGGTAAGCTGGTGTCTGTGGACATGCAAAGAGAAATAGGGACTCCAGGGGTAGAAGTAATGGGAGCGAGAAGATCTCAGTAAATTTTAAAAGCAATTGCTTTGGGTAAAATACATACTGTTTGTATCTTTGTTTTGTTTTCTCTGTTCCTGTTGTTTATGAGCTAAGTTCTGTGTTGAGCTAAATCATCTCTTTATCAAATAAGCTATTTAGATATGCCACAGTTGTGTCTGCTGGCATTTAAAACGTGACCCTGCAGGCTGGAATCTTCCCTGCTTAAGATTCCTGCAGCTTCTGTTTCTTCCTCCAAGGAATATGTCTCTGACATAGGATTATTTAAAGTATTTTTTCTTGTTGAGTCCTTTTGCCTGTGTAGGCCTGCTTTCTCAGCTCTTTTCCCCACAGCTTCCTTTCTGAAATGACCCCGTTTCCCTCCCTTGCCCTTTAACTACTGTATGAAGTAAAGGCAGCAAGTACCGTGGCCAGTTTTTTGGCACTGACTGGGTGCCTTACTGGGTAACGCCCAGCCAAATAGAGCAGAACCAGGATTGCCTGTGTAGGTGTTCATTTCTTTGTCCTGCCTCTGGACAGTGCAGCGTTTGTCCTTGAAGATATTTGCAGATTTTCCCCTAAAACTAAACTTCGCTTTCTGTGAAGTGCTGAGTGCCGCTTCCTGTGTCCAAGCAGAGTCCTAAATGTTTTCCATAATGAACTACTGTTAGCTGCCAGAATTTCTTTGCTGTACATCTTTGTTGTCAAAATTTTAATGGAAAGTATATTGAATATTTATTGAATAAGACAATATAATTCCAGAGGTTAATTTTATAGATAGAATTCACTGCTTTGTTATGTGAATTTCTGCTTTCTTTTTAGTTTAATTATTTGGCTACACTGACACTGTCTCTTGAGTGGTGCCACACACATGCCTCAAAGTCCTTTGCTAGCTTCCTCGGGGTTCTCTTTGGCTATTATTCCTGGCAATATTATTTCACTTACTTTACAGTGAATGATATTATTTTGTTTCTTTCTGAATGATACAGTTAGTATGTCAGATCTTAATTTTCTGATTTTGTACACCTAATTCTGGCTACAGTCTTAACTTTCGCTTGTTGTAAAGACCTGAGACTGAAAAAGGATGGGGAGTCTAGAGTGCTCTGCAATCATTCGAGACTGATATCAGTTCTGGAAAATGTTTATATTGAGGTTGTCATGTATAATGCTTTTAGAAAGCTTATTTTAAGCTCACATTTTCTAAAAATATCACTTTACATTTTTATACTGGTAGTTTAAGTTGCAGAAACCAGTATTCCTTTTATAGAAAATACCAGCACTTTCTCAGTGCCATGACTATCCTTCCTTGAGAACTGGTAGTTGTACATAAGTTCTTGAGCTTACTACCTGTGCTATAATGACTGAAGAATAGTGCAATGACGGGAGCATGAGCTTCAGACTATTCTGAGGTTTTCCAGGCTTCATACTTCATAAGTTAAAAACCATAGTCTTCAAGTTTACATGTAAAATCTATGGTCACTATTGTTGCCTTCTTTCTGTCACTTCTGCAATTTTAACCTTTTAAGTTCAGTGCAAGTACATGACAATTTTGAGAAGATTTCAAATCTTTTAGCTTCATCTTAGGCATCTGCAGAATGGAGATTGATATGAAATGCAATTAGAATATAAAAATGATACTGATACTCTTATATTAGCATGTGATATGCATAAAATATCATAATATATCTTTTTTAAGGTTAAAAGCCACAGTCTGGGGAAATACCAGTGTACTAGGTGTCGCTTCTTCCTGTTACTTTAAAGTCAGTGGGTTCTGAATGTGTAATAGAGGAAAATGGGTAACAGAATAAAATTTCCATTGCCCAGAAGCTCTCTCTCTCCTTGGTGCCACCCAGCCTGGTAGAGCTGCCATTCAGCACACAGCTCTGTTCAGGACCCACCACAGAGGGCTCCTGAACCTTCTTCCTTTTCTTCCTCTGAGCAGGCTGGAGCACAGACTTGGTCCATTAAGTCTCTCGCTGTGCTTGGACTTCTGGGCACACGAGTGTGTCCAGTATGAAATGAGAGCAAAGCTGGGGCACCCTAGGTTTTTTTGGGAACTCAGAAGTGTTCTTGAGTTAAGTTAAAAAAAAAAAGAAACACAAAAGATTCCTTGGATTTTCCCTGCGGATCTAGTGTATTACCACCCAAGAGCTCTAGGGTTTTTTAAGATTTCCCATTACTTTCAGCATGTGTTTTTCTGCAGCCTTGCGGAGGATTTACACTTTTTGTCTTTAGGGAGAAGTGCAAATGAAGCAAACAGACATGCAGGCTCCAGAAGAGTTATTCTTTACTTTATAAGCATACAAACCTGCACAAAGCACTAAAATATCTGTGCACATTCCACTGCTTTAGGCAATTTATCACCCAGGAATCCTCTAAAGAGCCTAGGGCTTCTGCTTCTGTATATAATTTTTTCTTCAGGAATACCATGCTTCTATATATTTCCTTCTGTTCTTTTTTTTTTTCTTTTTTCTCTCTTGTTCCATTTTTCTCATATCTGAAAAGCACACATTTGTTTATGAGTGTCCAGCTCCATTACTCTCAAGATGCTTGGGAGCCTTAGAGCCTATGTCCAACTTTCAGGTCCTGAGAGTGCTTCCCAAGTCCTCAGTTTGTGTGTGAACCTTGGCGATATCCTGACTTTTTATTTGGACAAAATTCAGACGGTTTTCCTCCTTTGGGGATCCCAGCTCTCTATATAGGATCAAACCCAGACATAGCGACTGGACAGGAACCATGGCAGAGAGCATGCCCTGTTGCAACCTCCCTCATACTATGTTCAATAAAGCCCATCATTAATCCTTAAAACTTTTGTTTTCTTGTGTCATGTTTTTCCACCTTCTAAATTTTAGTCCTTCTGAAGTACTGGAGAAAATTGATTTCACTTTCCATCAGCCCAGCCTATTTCTGTTAAAACAGTCCAGTATTGTGTCAGATCTAGAGGATACATAGCACAACCATGACCCTTCATATACCTGAGCATGCCAAGATGCAGCATATTCATCCATGCAAATAGCATTTATAACTGTACTTTATTAAATGATTTAAATTAATATGGAGGATACTTAGGCAATTTAGGAGAAACTAGCTAACACATGAATTTCAAGATGAATAAATTAAAGCTTATATAACCTTGATGAAGATGTTTTTCAGTAGTATTTTTAATATTAGGGATACCTATAACAAATTAAGACCACTCTCATATCTGGAGAAGGGCAGTGACATTAAACTGAAATGTGTATGTTAAGGTATGCATTATTATTTTAATATTTGCTTATTTTGTTAAACAGTTATTTACTTTGATATTGCAACTGCGTCACAGATAGCAGAATGCCAGTCAGGACATTTTCTTTTCATCAGACATATTTGGTGTGATTTTTGCAATTTCATACTTGCCTACAGAAGACAGAAATCATTCATGCACTATGACTTTCTCATTCCATGACTGCTGTGTGTAAACCTGATGTTGACATCATGTAAACTGTAAGTCTTCTAGCATATCTCTATTTTAACTAGTGAAGAAAATACTTTAAAAGTACTAGATAATAATTTTACACAGCAAGTACTATTTGTCTCTTCCTTTTGTAAAGAAACCAACACTGAATTAAAGTGTTCCTCCACATATTGGGTACTGAAAGGTTTATGCTTAAAACTGCTAAGAAGGTGCTACAGAAAGAGTTCAAACACAGCTCTTCCTGCAAAATGCTCATGAACTTGCCAGCATGTAGCATCATTAAACTCACTAAAAATAAAATGCCCTGAGGCCTGGTAAGAGCAATTGCTTCATAATTAAGCTTTTGGGAAAGGAGCTGGGTTTTATGGTAAGACATTTATTTTAAAAAATGAGGTTTACCAGAGGAAGAGATTTCTGAACTTCATAGATGGGCAGTTGGAATCCTCTCCTGCTCACATGGGAGAGGTTCTCCGTACACTGAACTATTTCCAAAAGCAGATTGCAGTGTCATGAAAGCTTTACAGAGTTACCTTGAAACTTATGCACAAGATTTCACTGCTTAGGAGTTAATTTTGAGTAGTTGAGAGACAGAAAGTAGAAGAACCAAACACTAAGGTAGAGACTGAGGGAGATTCTTGGGTCCATTTGAAGACAGTCTTATTCTGAAATCCTATGTTGAAAACTTCAAAAACCTTTAAAAACCAGGATTTTTTTAATAGTATGACAGAGATTTTGGGAAGCTATAAATAATATTGTGTTCAACGTGTAGAATTAATTTCATTAAAAAAACCCAGACCCAAGTATTTTGAGCTGACAGATGTTGTTAAGCTTCACAGTGTTGCACAATTCAACTGTGTTTCAAAGCTTTTCTGCCAGATCTGCACAGTGGAGAGACATACAGAATACTTCAAAATGCAAACAGAACTAGACTTTAATTTGTATTCACACAACTTCAGAAAAATGGATTTTGATTAATTTGAAAAAGGTCAGTATTCACTCTTCGTTACATAGACAGAAATATAATTCTAGAAGCTACCTCAGGATCGAGGTCTTTGGCCATGCCAGTGGAGGCTTCTCTGAGCTGCACACACATCACCTCCAGAGAAAGAGCACACACACTTCACCTCTCAGGGGAATAACTTCTCTAGTTTCTCTCCAACGTGTTTCTTTGACACTTCGTTCCTTAGAAACTGTATTTTAGATTAAGAGACTTTTTCAAGTCTTTCTACCATAAGTTGCTCAAAATATTTCATGTCTGCCCTCACTCCACTTGGTGATTAATAACATCCCTGATCTGCATGCCAAAATCTGCATGCCAAGATACGGGATTTTTTGAGCTAAACAGGATCTTGCTGTTGTGTTGACAAACAGTATCTTAGCACTACCAGTCAACACACCCGTGCCGTGCATTTTTTTCCCTGGATGGGGGTACTTTATGGGAGCAGGAACATGCACTCTGTAGTGTACTTTCAGAGGCACGGAGTGGGTCATGCATGAGAAGACAACAGCTCATCTGGAGTCTTCTGAGTGTCTCACAAACTAACCCTTCTCAGTCTGTGGCCGTTGTGGCCTACAAAAACCTGGTTTTCAGCCATTTCTCAGGAAATGCACGCTGATGAGAACATGGGAAGGGTCTTGCACATCAAATGACAGTCTGGAAGCAGGCAGGTAAGAAAAGATATATACGTTTGAGTCCTGCTGTAGTAAATGGGTTAAAAAAAAGAGACTTCCAGAATTCAGGATGGAATACGTCATGCTCTGGAAGTTCATTATTCTCCTCTGTGACTGCAGAATGAGTATAGATGAGTAGCTTAAATTAGGGGATTAATATTTGCATGACTGATGCTGGGTAGTGTGAGTCCCATTCTGAATGACAATGTTGTAAGGTTATTACTGATTTGCAGAGATACATTTGGAGAAGGATTTGAGTAGAAGGAAATATGGCAGATGTCAACAACATCTTGGGGTAGAATATGGATATAAAATAAATTGTTCCCTATGATGAGAATCACAAAATCTGTCACAGATTCTGTCACAGAATTCTGTGATTCTGTGATGAGTGCTGAGATTGCTGACTTGACTTAAACCTAAAATTGAGAGAATCTCATTTTTCTTTACTCTTTGTCCCATACCAGTTAAGAAGGTATCCTGTTTGCTACTGAACTAGAAAGCACAGACAGGAATAACAAAGCCCAAATGATAACTTTGAAGCACCACTTTGCCATATACCATGGCCTTTATCCTAATTTTCCTGCATAACAACTTGGGGCAGAAAACAGATGAAAGAAAAGCCCATTGGGAGATACTGATAGCTTCAAAGGTTTCTTACAGAGTTAGACTTGCAAGAATTTCATCTTAAGGCTGGATTTTGCTGTATTCCTTCAGAGGGAAGATGTTTCAGCTTTCATAAAAGAAATAGATAGTGTTCAGGTACTATGTAGTTCAATCTTGCAGATCCAATGAAATAGGGATAAAGAGGATAATGAAAATTTAGGGAAGGCATAGGCCTTTACTGCAGTACCAGAACACTTCCCAACTTCCACGTCCAGTCCCATCCTGAATCCTGGCTTCATTCTGGGATGAGACTTAAGAAACCATCTCCTTATATATTTATATGCTCCTACGGAAATGCAGCTTAGGTGTACAGCTTAGCTTAGGAAGCTAAGATGTGCTACAGTAAGTCCAACAGCCAGGGACATACCCTGACCTGCTTCTTAAGAAACTGTTTCCAGGTATTCAAAACAAGATTAAGATGCTAGAAGTGATTGATTTTGTTGTTATTATAATCATAAGAATAATTTAAACTTCATACTCTCAAATAAATGCTGTTCAGAGCTTGGATTAGTCTCTAAGAGTGGAAACAAAAGTGACATACGGAGTGTAGAAAGGTTTTCCTCCGGTTCATCTGTCCATCTAGAGATCAGCTTTCCTGAAGGACTGTTTGATGTCCCAGAACTTGCCTTGTCCTACTTGTTAATTCTTTCTCTTCTGCAGTTCTGAATCAGAGGTGAAACAACACTCTTTATAACATAGAACTAGTCATCCCCCCAGCCTCTCCAGTCAACAAAGTATGATTTTATAGAGTAAATGCAAATCTTTTTTTAGCGTGACATTCATCTTTTCCTGAAGGAGATGCTTAGCGCAGGTCTGATGACTGCTAGAGTTCCAATTTCAGTTCATTGATTAGGAAGAGAATTGAGAGTGAATAACTCATACTCAGATTACTGTATTAGAGAGGCCTCTGGTGATGTGAGCTCAATCTCACCCATGTAGTCTACATCTTATCAACTTGGAGCCTGTATGGTTGAAATATTGCTTCTTCCCTGCTTGGGCCATCTACTTTTCATGTGCTTTACTTCTACAGTTATTTAATCATGTTATATAGTTTAATGCCATGTTGCATAGTTTAATGCATACACTGTATTTTGATTGAGTAAAATGAAGTTTCACTGCATTTTCATTTCTCTCATACTACCATCATCAACCCAAGTTATTTCTTTCCTAATTGCGTTGTGTTTTCTTATATTGGCACTGGAATAACTCCCATCACCACCAAGCATGAGTGTTGTGGGTCCCTTAGGATACTTTCCTCATTAATTCAAAGCACGACTTTCCATGACTTTTGCAAATCGATATGATGATTGTCATCCAAAAAAGTATGTGTTGCTCATGCCCATTTAAACACTCAGCAACATGTAGGATTGACTGTAAGAGGCAATGAAGTACTCAAGGGTCCTTAATGTCAGTGCTGATTCTATTCACTTTTAGCTAAGAGGAGAAATATTAACAGCATTTCATGAACCAAGGAAACTGAGGTGGTAATTTTACTGATGATTATTAGAGAAAGATGAAGGCATCTTTCTCTAATGATGATCCCTGGGAGATCACCAGTGAAACTGTAGTGTGGCTCAACTCAGAAGTAAAGTTATCTATAACACAGATAGAAAAAAGGGCTTTTTTTTCCAAAAATGGTTTCCTGCTCCTCTCCTCTCCTCTCCTCTCCTCCACTCTCCTCTCATCTATAGGAATGT